>QVIE01002357.1:0-19367 GCA_013387415.1 Panellus pusillus | reverse complement strand
CAGTCGTTCTTGCCGCGCTGCGGCCCAGCGCATATGGTGCTCCCGGATCGTCTGTCTCAGTCCTTCTTGCCCTCGCCCTCGCCTCGCCCTGCCCTCGCCCTCGCCCTCGCCCTCGCCCTCGCGCTCGATCGTAACATATTTCATAGCAAGCCCTTCAACCTCATTCGCAACGTCCTGCCACTCAAAGCGCAGTACATCTGTCACCACGTCCGGCTGGCCCAGCAACATCAGTGCTACGCCTGCATTTTTGAAATCTTGGTAGTGCTCGAGCGTCTTGTGCAGTGTTGAAAAGCCAACTCGATCATTGTCGGGCACGTCGTCTGACAGTATCTGCAATGCGCTTCGGAAGCGCGGACCCAGCACTGTCCTGGCCTTGTCTGCTTCTCCATTCCTCATGTTCAACACGCCGAGGAATCCAACCGCGTCGCAACCTGGGGAGGACGTGTCAATGTCAACGACGCTCGCCATCTTCTCCAGTTCTACACGATGGTAGTCTAGGTGCCTGCCGTTCAGCTCACTCCGGAAGTAGTGCCCGACAATCGCCGCGGCGGCCTCGTACTGCGCCACGTAGGCGTTGTGCCCACCCACATTGGCGAGCTGATTACGACTGGCCTGCCAGAGTCGCAACGCCTCAGCGATGGGTTCCGGGTCGGTGGTGGCACCCTTGCTGGGAGCAACAGCGCCATAAGTATAGGCCGCGACGCCACGGTCGTACAAGAGTACGCCGCGAATCTCGTCCTCGGCGAAGCTCCCGCTGGCCTCGGCCGCACGAGACTGATCATCCGGTACGGCCGTCGCAGCCTCCATTGCACGCACAATAGCCCGCATGAGGTCACTGTCCGATTTCGCAACAGTAAAGAGTTTCGAAATGAATGTGTCGTGCCTCATATCGGGTGCGACCGTCTGGAATATACCGGCCATGCGCTCCATGCCACCTTCCGCAGCGAATGTGTCCCTCAGTACCTGCCGCGTCTCCTCGGCGTTTTGGAATCCCAGACGCGCCTCCAGGTAGCCAAGATGTGCCCTCTTCGCTGTGTCCACATCCTCACTCTTGCACGCAGCCAGGTAGTAGTCTGCCGCTCCCTGCACGTCTCCCGCCGCAAACGCGTAACTGCCTAGAGTCATGTTGAGGTCGATGATGGTCTCAGCCTCCGGCGTCGGAGATGCTCCCTCTTGCTCGGCCTCGTTCAAAGCTAGTTTCATCTGCGTCGTGGCCTCAGCCATTTGATTCTGGCGAGCGTATGCTTGGCCCAAGCCGCGGTGACACAACCAGCTAGGGTCCTTTTGCTCGACGGCGCGCTGCCAGAGTGATAGGATTACTTGCGGCTCAACCCACCGCCTACCGTCGACCGCTAATTGCGCCAGTCGCTCATACCAGAGTGAATCAAGGTCTGTATCTGGCAGACCGAGGAAGTCCTGGCACCATGCACTGACACGTTCCCAGCCCATCTCGTCGGACATATAGACGACAGGTGCCCCAACGGAGGAATCACCCTGCGGGAGTTTGCTGTCGGCGTCCTGCGTGTCCGCTGAGCAGCGAAAACTGAAGGGGGAAAAATGCTCACCGCTGACATGAATTCCTCGAGCCAAAAGGAGCTGTTATTGACATCCCAACTCCTCTCTCGTAGGAGCCCTTGACGATCATAGTTGCTAGTTGCTTCACAAAGCCCTTCGGCGGGCTGGTTTGTTGCGCCTCTTCGCACCACCGTTTATCTAGTTTGCGCGTAACGGCCGAGTCCGTCACCCACTTCCGTACATCTTTCATCTCAGACGCTGTCCAATATGTCTTCATAAAGCTGTCCTTGTGGTGCTGAAATAACTCATCGTCCCGGAACAGCATGTACAGATTCTGCCCGATCTCGAGGTTTTCGTCCGGCATGAGAATCCCTTTATCCTCGTTCTGAAGGTCACGCAGCCTGCCCAGGTGGTAAGGTAGCCAGCAGACAATGTACTTCCCAATCGCAGCTGTTTGCTCCTGAGGCTGGCTGCGCAAGTATTGAAACGCTCTTCGAACGATGGTGTGATGAGCCTTGAACTCGTTAAGTTCGATGGTGCCCCGACCACCGCCGCTGATCAGGCCGTTGGATGCATCACCGTCGAAGTCAAACTTGAACTTGTCCCGGATGGACTTCTGCGTCAGGTCCCACAGGAAGTGCGCGCACAGTTCCTGGCTGACGTTGTTGATGTTGATGGTCATGCTAATAGTCGAGTGATCGGAGATCGAGCGGTCGACTGTGTCTCGTTCCTTCTCGAGATAGTCCTTGACGTCGTCCTGACCGAAAACAAAGGAGTCGGTGATCTTGAAAACCGCCGCGTATTTGTGTTCTATGATGTATTCTAGAGAGGCGAGGGACTCCATGTCCGAGAAAAGGAACTTGGCAGAATGAGTCGCGGAAACGGTCTGGCTTCAAGCTTCAACTCACCATGACGGCCTCCAGTTGATCCAACGTGAGAGGCTCGTTGCTATACAACACCCACTTCAGTAGCTCGTTCAGCTCCTGGATCTCCTCGGTCGTCAGCGATCGCTGTAAAGCCTTGATGGCCGCCTCATGGCTGCTCATCGATTGGTCGAGGAAGTGGTCAAGGGCGCGCGCCGCCGAGCGCGTGCTCAAGAGGCGCATTACGTCATCGAGGCCAAGTTGAAGCAGGTAGTAGCTTCCATGAACGTTCTTCGGCAGCTTCTCAATAATCTTGTCGCGCGCCCGCTGCTGCTCCGATCCGGGCCGCGCGTTCTGCAGCATACCGTGCTCAGCGAGTTCGTTTTTGATAAGCACACACATGTCAGGCTCATTGTTTTCTTCCATCCGGATTCGCAGCGCGGCCCCGAGGGGCACCTTCGATGATTCAAACCGATCTGTGGTCTCGCTGATCACTACACGCACCCGCCTGGCTGGATCTCCCGCCAATGTGGTGCTAGAAACAAACTTGTGCAGCATCTCAGCTTGGCCTTCAGACAGGTATTCGATCCCGTCGAAGATGAGATAATACACAGCACCAGATTTGGGCGCTCCTATCTTGAGCTCTTTCCACAGTGCATCGAGATTATCGTCTAAGCGGCTAAAGGCGGCGGAAGCCCCGTCGGCATCGCACGCTTTGCTGAGCGCATTGCGTACAGTGGCGTCTACACGCGCAATCTGAAATGCCATGTACTTCAGCGCCGCTGCCACTGGGACGGAGGCCGCATTGCCTGATTTCTGGGTACTGGCTGGGAAAAAGTAATGTGCGACATATGTGCGGTCCTCTTCCCTGCGATCCTCGAGGTGCCGTGTGAGGAGTGCGCTCGCCGATGTCTTTCCCGAGGAGGGTGGGCCAGTTAAAAGGAGTATATGCGACGACGACGGCGAGGTGGAAGACACGTCCCTGTCCTTGACAGAGGCTGTCCACGTCGAGAACGCTTCGTGTATCCAGATCCACTCCCCTGTGCCGGGTAGGCATTGGTTGATGATGTTGGTGCATGTCTGCGTCGTCTTGGCGTCAAGCCGAACAGTTGGCGGTACACGAGGGTCTCGCGGATCTTGCTAAGGGTTTTGATGCGGTCGGCGTCGTCTTTCAGAGCCTGAACACCCTTTTGCGTCTGCTGAACGGTTTGCTGCGTGTCCTCTGCCGCCTTGCCAAACACGATAAATCGCTCGAGCAGAAGCTCAACATCGCGATTCGTGTCGAGCACGGCGGCGAGAGTGAGAGTGCCCTCGACATCGCGCTGTTGCTGCAACACCCGTTTGAACTCGGCCATCTCGTCGGCCAAGCCCGAGTCGTCGTCGAAAATGGACTTAAGCTGCCGAAGGAGGCGAGCTCGCCTACCGCCTTGGCGGTACTTGACGACGTGGGCACACAGTTTAACGAAGCTAATCAAGACGAGGTGGATTTGTTTGGTGAGAGCCGGGTCGATCTTCTCCATGGTCCAATAGATTTGGAACTGGGACAGCGCAGATGAAATCTCGCTGAAGACCTGATCTATAGCATCGTTGTAACCCTTGATCGCCTTGGGAATGTCAAATACAAAACCCAGAGCGGCGCTGCTAACATTGGCCGCTGCGGCAGGAATGGGGGTCTAGCCGCGTCAGTGAAAGAATGTCATCAAGAGGGGGATGATACGTACAAAGGACGATACTTGAGAAACAGCGCCGACAAGCATCTTCACATACTTGAGCGACTTGAGCCCCAAGCTCTTGGCTCGGTCCCATCCATCGTCCGCTTCAGGCTCAAGGCCGTAAGACGCCTTGTTGCTACTCTCGATTTTCTTGTTCAAATCATCGAAACTCTTGATTTCGCCCCTCGCCAGCGACTCGCCGCATATTTTTTCAAACGCCTTCGCAGCCTCCTCCCACATCTCTTTCAGTGCCGCATCTCCGTCCGAAAGCTTTGAAGACGCGGGTGCCTCCGATGCCTGTAATTCCTTCATCGTGCCTGTATATGTCACACAATGGACCGACCCGGAGGAAAGGAGGAATATCAAGGCCTCCAAAAGGCAGGGCACCTGCTCTTAAGAATGACGGTAGGCGCTAACGCATAGCAGGGTTTGCAAATTTATCAGCGACTCAGACGCGATGCTGAAGCTTAAGAGAGATCCGTCAATATCGGTTATATGCTGATTGAGTGAGTTCGGGCAGGTGCGCAGTTGCCAGTGGAACGGCTGACAAGCGTCGTTTCACGAAGCTCCAAAGATAGACATTTCGTGATATCTTGCTGGTTGGAACATGTGTATCCTCATGCGTGGAGATTCCGTCGAAGAAAACAAAACCATTTTGAGACGACCGGCATTTATTTGAAAGGCGCGGTGACCGACAGGTGTGGCGCTAGGTTGTGTGGTGTTGAAGTAGTTCCTGGGCCCTGGCTGTCAGTGGGAGCGTCGACAGAGGACTTTGGCCGCCGCGGGCGCTTGTAGAGCGCTTAGTTACTAATTCAATTGGATGTAACTTGATAGTCGGTACACCGCGATAGATCATCTCACCTGCATTGAATTGCGATACCTGTGTTCTCAAACGTGGGGTTCTGATGTCAGTTTCGTTTAGGCGCTCTTCAAAGGCTCCGAGGAGTGGAAGGTGTAGTGACTAGCCGGCATACATAGTAGCCAGAACTGCGTGGGAGTAGGTGCGAGCCGATCGCGAATCGCAGTTTGTGCCAGAAGAGGCTGTGACCGGATCAATTGTCCCAATTCTCAAGATCTTCCCGCTGAGGACCTGAGGTGGGCCCTGGTGGGCCGTATGCCGCACGGGATGGACACGCGTATCTTAATCCCAGGCCAATACAGTAAGTAGAACTTCTAATATATAGTACCGCAAATTACAGCTCGTCGTGGTTTGTAACGGCACCTGGTCGCCCTCAGGCGCGACAGGTGTCGGCGTGGGTATTATCGTGTCCTCCACTTCGGGTGTATCAGAAACGCTCGGCGTTGGCTCTTCCGCAGGTGATGAAGTCTCGCTCTCCGCCTCACTCGTCGTCGTGACTTTCTTCTTCACAGGTTTGGGCGCCTTCCGCTTCACCAGCTTCGCCAATGCCGTCTCCAACACCTTCGCCCGTGCCTTCATCTCCGTCGTCTCTATCACCGGATCCTCATTCGCCTTGACCGATTTCTGCTTTTCAACCCACTCATTCATCCAGCTCTCATGCTCCTTTAGCGTCTTCTCCAGCGCATCTAGCTCCTCTTTGGTCCACTTGGACGGAAGATTGGCAGCCATTTCCTCGGTGAGGTTTTGGCGCGCTTCCGTCAAGAAGAGACGCGTGCTCCAGTTCCACATCTGACTGTTGTTGAGGGCCTGGGGGAACGCCTCGATCTCTTTGTACCGGTGAACAATGGGCCGTTCAAGGACCCTAAAGAATGCAATGAGTGCACGAAATGATTGTCAAGGAGAGTCCTTACTCGAGTGCATTCCGCTTATCAAGGAATTGTGACGTCTCAGCCACATCACCCTTGTCGTGAAGCCATACGAACGATTCCTCCAACTTCGCAGCAATCGCCTGCCGCTCCGACTCTTGCGAGCACTGTTTGAACGGCGTGTCACGATTGTTTTCATCGAGAAGGTCCCGTAGCCTGTACATATAGGCTTCGAAAGTATTCCGAGCTTCCTCCTTGCGCGCAACGGCCGCTTCGTCCAGGTCAATGGCACGCAACCTTGGTGCAACGGATGAGTTTCACTATCTTCACAAGTACGCATTCAGAAACGTACCTGCTCCGAGCGTTCTTCTTGTGGTCAACGGTCATCGGTGGTATGGTAGGGAACACGACAGTGGTGTTCAGTGTAATCGTGTTGTCCTTGGATGAGACCTTTTTCTTCTCTTCCTTCTCTTTCTCGGGCGTAGAATTTGAAGCGGCGGCCGACGCTGAGGAGGCACTGGAAGACTCTGCGTCACGCGGCGGGGCATTCTCCGGTGTCTCCTCAGCCGCTTCAGACGAGCTCCCCCGCCAAAGAAGCCCTTCAGCTTGCCTGACCCGTGGATGATTGAGGACCAAGTGGTTAAAACAATTGGAAACTTACCGGCAATGGAATCATCTTTGATCTCTCCAGAGGCGACAGCGCTGGAGACAGAGATGAAGCCCGACTCGGACAAAGTCAGAGTGGCTTTGACTACTGGGTCCGTCGCCCCGAGCTCAGTAAGATTGGCGATCGCCTCTGCTACACCCTCGATGCCAACTTCTAAGAATCTTGTCGGGAACCCACTATCGCGTAGGGGTAAGAACCAGAATATGGATGTAAAAAAGTCAACGTACGGCGCCACTGATTCCTTATAATCGAAGTTGATAACAAAGTCCTCTTTGCGCTTAAAGGTCAGAGTCTTTTTCGTTCCGACTTTAGAACCGGCAGGGAAGATGAGCGTCGTGATCGTCCTCGGCGTCGATGCGGTAGCCAGATAGGATGCCTGGATATCGAAGGGAGTGATGTCGGTGACCTTGATATCCTTGGTTTTGAACTGCCGACTCAGGCTAGCGCCGTGAAGAGCCGCACCCAGGACGGCCGCTTCATCAGCGTTGACGTTCAGGGCGATCTTATCCCTGGTAACACAGATTAGAACAAAAAAGGTGAAAACTTCAACCAACGTACTCTCCGACGGCAGCCTTAACTGCTGCTTGAATCATGGGTGTTCTTGTGCTCCCTCCAGTGAGAATAACGGAAGTAATATTGTCCTGTTTTCGTGTCAAAATAGGGCAATGTGAGCGACGAAAGCATCACGCACTAAAGTCAGTCCTGCATTCTGCAAGGCATCCTCTATGGGCTTCGCAAAGTGACCCTTCAAATCCTCGCAGGCGGCCTCAAATTCAGCGCGCGTGACCTTGGCCTTGAAATCGATATCCCACGCCAGGCTCTCTACCTACATCCATGTATTCAGTGTAGAGGACGGCGAACAGTAACAGATAATACCTTACCGTCGCTGTAGCTTCGGTATTGGCGCTCAGGATAGCCTTGACCCTTCCTGCCTCCTTCCACAACTTCGCCATTCCACGCTTATCCTCGCGGATGTCCTTGTTGTGCTTGGTATTGAACGCCTGGATGAGGATATCGCGCAATCGGCGGTCGAACTCGGTGCCACCGGTCGTCAGATCATAGCCAACCCCAGCTACAGCGATCTGTGTCCCAGAGGCGGAGTTGGAAGTCGAGAAGGAGACGACAGTAGCGCGGATGGACGACGCGCCTGCATCAAAGATGATGTGGAACTCGGGCGTAGGGAAGTTGCGGGTCATGGCGTAGTTGACTGCCACAGCCGTTCCGTCGTTGATGAGTGCGAGGGTTCTCAGACCAGCGACCTCCACGGCATCGACCACGGCGTCGCGTTGATATTGCGAAAAGTATGGAGGGACGGCGATGATAACGTCGCTAACTTTCTCTCCGGCGACAGACTCCGCGAGCTGCTTGACGTACGAAAATTGCATGGCCACGAGCTCCTCTACACTCCATTCGTTCCCATCCGTTTGCTTCAACGCGACTGTGTTGCGGGATGTCTTGACGACTTTCGCCGTGGAAATGGTGGAGTAATATGATACTACGTCGCTGTCAAAGGGCACGGCTTGCAGAAGCTTTACTGAGGAGAAGGAATCGGAGGGGAAACGAGACGCCTGGTCCAAAGCATCAGAGCTGGAAGTTCAAGGTGAACACAGGCACATACGAGATTGAAGGCATCGGTTCCAAATAAACGGTCAGTGTTTTTCCATCCGACGGATGCCTGTATTTTTCGTTTCGAGTCCTTGTTCAACAGGACGTCAAAGGGGACGCCCGGGCTCATCACGGACGCCTTGATCCAGTCGGTGCCATAGTCGATAGCGAGGACAGAGGCGAAAGCGGAATGCGGAAAGAGCGAAAGGAGAGAGAGGGCGCTGGCCAGCCGAAGCAGCTGCATCTAGACGAGGCTTCGCTTTAGAATATATGAAAGGAGGTTCGACCGTCTGCAATGTATCCGAGAGATGTAGGCCGAGAGGATTATTGGAGCATAAACGCGTCGTTGAAGTATGTATAGAAGAGATTTCCGGAAACGGCTTGCCACGACTGTGCTACGTGGTGTTTACAACGCGGTCGCGTGATTATAAATTGACGCGTCGCGAGTTGTGCCACTTTCGACAACTCTTGCCGTGGCCATTGGAATTGCCCATTTGTCGACGCGATTTCGTGCAAGTTGTGTGATTGACAGTCAATTTATTTTAGCGGATGCGAATACCGCGAGAGCGCATTCATATAGCCTCAGGCTGCAACCAGCTTGACATTGGCTCAATGTCCAGTGCCATCTTTGCAGGTTAAGCAGGAGAACGCTTTCCCACATATCTTTGGCGTAAAACATTTGGCTATGCACTGAACTGACCTTGAACACAGTCGAGAAAGGGCAGCAAAATGCTGCACGAAGGTCACGGTTCAAGCATCCAACACCGGGCAGAATTGTGCATCCTCCAAGTTCGCGGTCTTTTCGAGAAAGTGGGGCTTCTCTAAGCTTTGCGCGTCCGGCCTTTCCAATTGGTGAAATTAGGAAACCGGAAAGTTCGCAGTCTGACGAGACCAGCCTCCAGGAATTCGGCCGCGTCTGCAATCCAGACAGTTCGCAGAGAACAAGAGAGAGTCAGAGACAACAGCGCGCCATGTCGGAGCCGACAGGGAACAGTCTTTGGACATTTGAGTTCCGCCTCAAAAGGAACGGGTAGCATGTGATCACATGGTGGGAGGGTCCGCGGGACTGCAATTTGTTGACTAGCCAAACAACCCGCGTTCTCTCTCGTCTACATGCCCCGGATTTTGCAACACTCATACATACGAGCTTCGTACTGCTGTCTTCGCCTTACCTCGGCTACATACAGTAACAATTGTGAATACACCATCATCATCATCATCAACCCGCGTTATCGCGTCGGCAACGCGTCGGCGCGTGCATGGTCTGGTCTCGACTCTCAACACACGACTTGCTGAGGCTTGCTCTACTATCACCATGGCGCTCCAGGTCCAGTAGCTCTCGAGTCCTCCTCCACCTATCATGTGTACTTGCTCTGTGACGGTCAGCCTCTGTCAGCCACTCGAGCCTGAGGCATAAAAAGGGGACCCTGACTCATTTCCCCCAGTTTTCCTCTTGCTTCCTGCTCTCATCTGCTCTCAAGAATTCTGTTATCAACCTCGCGTTATACATCAACCATCATGTGCAACAACAAGGTACGTCGTCTCTCCTGTTCTCCTTCCTGTTCGTGCTCACTATACTTCCAAGAACACCTTCAAGACCACCGCGCCATCCAAGTTCGTCACCACTTTCCGTTCCCTCTTCAAGAAGGTAGTTTCTTTGACCACCTTCGTGCTCGCCAAGTAGTCTCACATCTCCTAGGCGTCCTCCAAGACTGGCCCTACCGTCAGCGTCAACGACTTCGACCCGCTCCACAAGATCGGACAAGGGAGCTCTGCCTCGGTTTTCCTAGTCAAGGAGAAAACGCACGGCCGTCTCTACTCCCTCAAGCAGGTCCCCAGAGGCTCCCTCAACGTCGACAGCGAGCAGCGAATTCTCAAGGGCATTGCCATGCAACCGGACACCCCGCGTACGCTCCTTTCTCTCACGGCGAGCTGGACCGACTCGAAGAATGCGTACATTCTTACCGTAAGCGTTCATTCTATAACTTCGAACCCAGTCTCAATGCATCCACTATAGGACTGGTGTGCCGGCAAGGACCTCACAAGCCTTCTGGCCACCGGCAAGCGCCTCTCCCCGGAGCACACGAAATTCTATATGTCCCAAATCGTAAGTTAGATAAGATCTTCCTCCTCGTCCCGTCAACTGAATATATATCTAGGTCACTGCGGTTGAGGCTCTTCACCGTCAGCACGTTGTTCATCGGGACATCAAGCCATCGAACGTCTTCATCACCAAGGAGGGCAATGTCGTTCTTGGTGACCTAGGTTTGGCGCATTCGTTCGCGGAGTGCTCAATGCTTGGCGGGGAAGAGCCTGAGTATGTTGATTTCGACGTGGATCCTGCGGCCACCGGCGGTTCGTTCTTCAAGCCAACTGAGGAGGACATCAGCGGCTACTCCCGTGAGCGTTGTGGGACGGCATACTGGATGTCTCCAGCTCAACACGCTGGCACGCCCTACGCGTATGACGCGGACATTTGGGCGCTCGGTTTGCTTCTGTTTAAGATGTCCACCGGTCGCTTGCCATTTGGCGACCGGGCCACCGACCTCATCAGCCTCAAGACTGCCTACGCCTATGACCCAATTGAGTTCAGGGACACGGAAGGGCTCGACAAAGTCACTAAGGATCTTCTCGAGGGCATGCTGGCCAAGGACGTTAGCGATCGGCTGAATATCCTGCAGGTCCAGCAGCATGGATATTTTGCCGGAGTGTGAGTCCTTTCAATCACTTGACATAATCCTCGCTCATCCGCATCTATCGCCTATAGTGATTGGCGTGCCCTTTCTCGTCACACAGCGCCTGTCCCCTGGGTGCCTCCGCAGCCGTTCATTCCAGCGACGCCCCGCCCCAAGCTCATCACGACTGGCGTCCCCTTCCCGACTGATGGCCAAGCTCGTTCTTTCTACTACGTCTCAGACGATCTTCTGTCACCGCCTCTCGGTCTGCTTCGGCGCTTCGTCAAGCGCACGTTCAAGCGCGCGTGCAAAAGCAAGACCCCGGCATTCAAGGACATCAAGAGCAAGAGCAGGGTTTGCCCGCGTCCTTCAAGCTCCTTGGCATCTGGGAACAACGATGTTGGCAAGGATTCGGGTTCATCGGCATCGGTTCCGTCCTTTGTGAGGGTGTCCGGTCGACATGTTGGTGGATGTGGCTTCGAATTTAGACAGGGAGACACTGTCCAGAAAGAAGGCTCAGTCAACGGTTCTTCGGCATCGGTTCCGTCCTTTGTGAGGGTGTCCGGTCGACATGTTGGGGGATGTGGCTTCGAATTCAGACACGGAAACACCGTCCAGAAAGAAGACGTCAAGAAAGAAGGCTCAGTCGACAATACTCATAGCTCAGGCCACTCGCTCGGTGCACGCCTTGCGTCTTTCTTCCGTCGTCGCTGGCATGCTCGGGCCACTATGGGAGCTCTCAAGAATCCATCTGGGAACGAAATTGTTGGCAAGGTATCGGGTTCTTCGGCATCGGGGTCCTTCTTTGCGAGGCTGTTCGGTCGACGTGCTGGGAAATATGGCAATGTCAGACAGGGGACACCGTCCTGGAAGAAGGCGTCAAGATAGAACGTTCAGTCATCAATACTCATAGCTCAGGCCGCTCGCTTAGTGCACGCCTTGCGACTTTCTTCCGTCGTCGCTGGTATGCCCGGGTCACTATGGGAACTCTCAAGAACCTCGATCTGACGGCCAGTTGAAGCTGGGGACGAACGTGGTGCAGTGTGGTGCGGTACCGGCCGGTGTGGTGTGTTGCTGATGTGTGAGCGTGGGTGTGCTCTTGCTTTGGTTTTGGGTTCTGTTCTCTCGATCCGCTGCGTCTCCTTCGCTCTCATCCTCTCTCCCTCTCTCTCCCCTCGGTCTCTTCCCCCTCGGTTTCTTCCTTCATTCTCGAGTTCTCTCCCCTGTGAATCTCTCCGCCCTCTATAATCTCTCCGCCCTCTATAATCTCTCCGCCCTCTATAATCTCTCCGCTCTCTATAATCTCTCCGCTCTCTACAATCTCTCCGCCCCTTATAATCTCCCCGCCCTCTATAATCTCTCCGCCCTCTATAATCTCCCCGCCCTCTATAATCTCTCCGTCCTCTCTAATCTCTTCGCCCTCTATAATCTCTCCGCCCTCTATAATCTCTCCGCCCCTTATAATCTCTTCGCCCTCTATAATCTCTCCGCCCTCTATAATCTCCCCGCCCTCTATAATCTCCCCGCCCTCTATAATCTCTCCGCCCTCCATAATCTCTCCGCCCTCCATAATCTCCCGCCCTCTATAATCTCTCTGGCGTTATCATCTCTCTGGCCTCATAATCTCTCTGGCCTCATAGTCTCCCTCGTCTCGCAATCTCCCTCGCACTATAATCACCCTCTCACTATAATCACCCTCGTCTCGTCTATGTTCGCTCTCTCTCCTCGGTTATTATCATCCCTTACTATCTCCCTCGCCGCGGCTATATTCTTTCTCTCCCCTCGACGTGACGACGTCGCAATCTCCAGCGCCTAATCTATGTTCTCTGTCTCCTCTCGGTTTCTCCCCGCTTCCTCTATCATCCGCTTCTATCCTCAGCGTCTTTCCGCAACATGGCCAAATAATATCGCGGATTAATACAAATCGTCAGTTTTCTTCTCGCCTTATAGTCTCCCTCGCCTTATAATCACCCTCGCCTCGTCTAGGCTCTCCTATTTCATTTTCTCTGTCCATCTCCGGCTCGTTCCCTATCTTCGCCGCCTGATATCACGGCTCTTCACGAATCGTTACGACCCTTTCTCGTCCTATAATTGGCATCGCCTCTATACGCTCCATTTCTATCCGTGACGTCCTATAATCAGTGATCACCCTTGCCTCGTCTATACGCTCCATTTCTATCCCTCGACGTCCATCTCGGACTCGCTCTGCAACTTCGCCGCATGTCATCATGGCTTGTCACGGCTGATTACGAATTGTTACGACTGCCCGGGCTGGCTCAGTGGGTACGACTCCTTCATGCAGACAGCCTGGCGCTAGGCTGTCTTGGGCACGATTTTCACAAATGCTATGGGTTGGTGTTTGGCTGCCGCAGGCTCCAGCACGATACGACAGGATCTATTGTGCAGTTGGTTGGGGTAGTGCTGCTCTCTGGGAAGGGCGAATATGTGGGGGGGAAGGTGATGAAGGCTTAAGCCTTGAAGCGCTTGGACGCGAATTGCACAAATGCCACGAGCTGGTATTTGGCTGACGCAGGCTTGAAGCATGTGTTTAGAATAGAGAATGGTATATCTGTTGATCAGGATTGGAAGCTCAGTGTGATGTTGGCCCCAAGAGGCCCCAAGCGGCAGCGGGAAGCGGATGCGCGTGTCGTCATCACGCGCCGGAACGATCATCACTTGTGCCGACGCGTTATCGTTCTAACGGTCAGTCATGTGTGCGCCTCCAGGCCCGGTACCGTACCGCAGAATCCATTCCCTGGCCTATCATGAACGCTTTCCCCCTCCGCCAAAAACTCACCAGCCAAGCGCGCGCCGCAGGCGCATGGCTGACCCTCCCGAGCACGGCGATCGCGCGCACCATTGCGCTCACGAAAGGCGTTTCTTGGATCCTCATCGACGCCGAGCACGGGTTGATCAATGACCACCACTTTTACGATCTCACGAACACGATCGCGGGGAGCGGGGCGTCGCCGATTATTAGGATTCCGACGGAAGAGCTGTGGATGATCAAGAGGGCGCTGGATTCGGGGGCGCATGGGGTTATGGTGCCTATGGCGAATTCGCCTGTGAGTACTGTACCTCCCAGCCTGCAAGGGTATGTGATTCTGATGGTGAGATGTACTAGGAAATTGTGCGCAAGGTCGTCCAAGCAACCAAGTACCCGCCGGTCGGCATCCGGGGTACGGGCCATGTTCACTGTGAGTTGCGTCGTGCTCTCAGCGTCGAATATCATCGAAATAATTTATCTCTTCGCTCTATATTATAGCATGCCGCTGGGGCACTCGGTTCGACCTACCTCGCCGCCGCCAACGACAGCATCTTCGTCAGCGTGCAGATCGAACACCCCGACGCTGTCGCGCGGATTGATGAAATCGTGCAAGAGGGTATTGATTGTACATTCGTTGGTTTTTCCCTCGTTCAATGTTACTCCCTTTTGCTCACACGAAACAGATCGGCCCGTACGACCTTGCTGTATCCATGGGCGTCCAGCACGGTGGGCCCGAGCACGAAGCCGCCATCGCCAAGATCCTCGCCGCGACCAAGAGCGCGGGCAAGGTCGCCGGCATATTTTGTCTTACCGCCGAACAGGCTGAGAGCCGGTTCGAGCAGGGATTTGACATGGTGAGCGTTACGACGGATATCGATACGCTTGCGGGCGCGTTCGCGGAAACTTTTGGTAAGGTTACGTTGTAGAAAGGAAATCGATAGATGTAATCATGTATATTGTATGAGTACAACAACTCGGTCTGAGATCGTGTAGTCTCTTTCTCCCGGAGCGCGGCTGTTGTCCATCTTGAGGAGTCCATCGGAACTGTCGAAACCACGAAGACCGTTGCGACAAGATTCTAAAACTGAAGATCGCCAATGCTCAAATCATCATCAACTTCACTGCTTTCTTGGAGAAGTAATACTTTGACTCAGAGAGCTTCAAGGTCTGTTTTTTCTCGCCTAGCTTACCCTGATCGTGGCTCATTAGTTTGGACGTCTACGAGCGTGGAGTGGGATTCACCTTTCCAGTTTCGTTTGAGATTTGGAATATCTACCTTGCCAAGTTCGTCAAGCGAGATGTAATTTCATTTCATCCATTCAGCGGCGGGAATGTTCTGATGAACATCATTGCGCAGGGTGGTACCCAACTCGGGATCTCTTCGAACAGACCCTCCGTAATCGTCCGAACCTCTTCTCTTGATGTATGCTAAGCTGGAGGAGGATTTCGGACCGGCGAAGCGGTCGATGTTGATTCTTGACTGGACAACTCAACTTGTCAATGATGAAGACAAGTTCAAGGTATGGGAGGAGAAGATCAATTACCGACCGTTGACATACATTTGCACAGATGTTTACCGCCATCGCGAAGGCAACTGCAAACGACGGGCTTCCAGCTACTCGGCCGATATGCGAGCGGGCGCTTGAAGGTATGCCCGCTAGTAAGTAAACGCTTTGACCGGGTGATTCACCCCGTGGCGTAGTTCTTCCTCTTCGACAAAGGGCCGAGATGTGTCTGCGATTTGCGGCGCTGTAACGCAAATTGGGTAAAACAGACCGCGCGCGAGCAATCTACGCGCACGCCTCGCACGCCTCGTAATTCAGCGATCCGCGTGTCGACTCCCAGTTCTGGAGCGAGTGGGATACATTGGGAATCGGGACGCGGCCGTCGCCTCATCCTCGCGCTCGGCTACCTCCGTTACTTGCTCGACCTCGACAATGACCATTACGCACGAGCCGCACTGAATAGCTCCATCGAGCTGGCTGGCAAGGGTAAAAGGTCATGGGTAGTGGATCTAGCCAAAGAAGCAACGACTCGGAGGGCTGCCATTCCAGTGCCCTGGATTCACTCTTTCGCGTCAGACAACGGCGGTAGTAGAAGTGGAGAGTTATTGAAACAGGTGCACAGACTAATGTCGGAATGGCTGCAAGACGAAATTGACTCGTCTGAGAAGCTCTACCTGTTACATGGGCGTCGTGAGCCACAGAAGGACGAACGGCCTAAGCAAATTACTTCATGCATGCGGCATTACCTGTCAATGGTCAAGACGCAGTTACACCGCGAGGCAATAACATCGTTGCTTCTGTCGAACCACATGCTCGCCGTCGAAGTATTGCTATACGCCGACATGCGTTCCAACCAGTTGCGAGGGAATATCGATTACTTATGTGGGTTCTGTAAAAGCGAAGAGTAATTACATAAGCGAAGAGAGGGCGAGACAAGCCTCGGTGTCACAACTTCCTTCGGACTCTGCTGCAGCCTGCAATACGTCCCGCTCACGCTACTCAGTGCCGTGCCATCGACCGCGGTCGCGCCCCTCACCGACTCACCTCTCACCGCTTGTTCTCGGTCGCGCCGGAACATGACCGTGACGCTCTGCTGTATTGAGCGGCTAGACTGTGGGCAGCGTCGGTCAAGTGCGCAGCTGCCGCTGTCGTTGCGTGTGTGTATGGGATGCTCGGCCAGTGGCCTGTACTCGATTTGCGAGCGCCGGAGCACGTCACGTACCTTCTGCGCCGACTGGTCGACCTGGCCTAGCTCGTGGATCCTCATCTTGAACGTGAAGGCGTATGTGTCGCCGAGGGGAAACTTGGCGAGGGACTGTGCCTTGGAGTGGAACTCGGAGTTCAAGTCGGATGCGTCTTCCCCGCTGTCCGCGCACGAAGTGGTGCGGTCGAAAGCAGGGACAGTGTCGCTACGCGGGCGGCGAACGGGGCGTGGGGATGGTGGTAAGGCTTGGGAACACGGGTTCGAGGATGGGGATGCCGTGAATATGTCCCTGTTCGTGCTGGTGGATGGCGGTAGCAGGAGGGCGCCGCGCGGCCATTTTAGGCGTCACAAGCGCGCTCATTCGTTGCTTGAGCTCAACGCCGTCGCCGAGCGCGACCGTGCGAGATCGAGCGCCTCCCCGCCGCTCCATTTCCCGTTGTCCAGCTGCATCTGCATCCCCCCGCGTCCGTGACGCCACGGCTGCCGCCAGGGGAAAAGTAGTGCAGATCCAGGAAGGGGAGGTTGTACATTGGCGGACCGGGGCTCATCAGAGTGGCTTGGTGGGCGTTGACATTGGCCGGCTGTTGAAAGTGCGAATGCGTTGTGCCTCAGGACCGGGACCGACGGCGCCTCCCGGGCGGTACCGACACCGGGCGCGGCGCTGTGGGCGCATGGTGGTGGTGGTGGTGCATGTGGACCTTATTTGCTGGCGCCGGCACAGGTGCGGGCGAGGCGTGGAGGAGATGCGTCCCCGGGGCTCAACCTGCTCAACATTGAGGCTATCTCTTTCCAAACTCTTGCTTACTTCAAGGATAGTTCCGCAAGGCGTGGGGGTCTCCCGTCGGTGCAGACCCGGAATAACGCCGGCGTCTATTCGTGGCGATTGAATATCTATCTTGAGCTTGGAAGGGTGGTCCATCTCAGTCCCTCTGAGTGCCTGATTCTTGCCCATGGTTCCCAAGTGTAGGTCTCTCAACGAAGGTCTCGCTCCCAAATTTGACCGCTTTTAGTTTTGTCCTGGTCGGTTCTGGCACCGACTGGACCACCGCGCAGACGTATTCCATCAGTTTCGCCCCGGCGGCACAGATCGTGTTCGCTGTATTTGCGCAGAACAGGGGCGACGCCCCAACCCTGCTGGACTTATCGCTGCGATTGAGATCAATACCGCCGACACTGACGACCCCGCTAGTATCACGTTGATGACCGATAGCGACTGCACCGACGCGCCTCGGATGCGCTCAAAATAGCCACTGCGGCTATGACATACCCTTCCAGTTCGAAGTCCATTATAGTCAGCATTTCGAAGGCGCACAGGGTGGACCGACGGGCACCTCGAAAGCCCACAGGTAATAGAGGTAATAGGACCTTCGAAGCTCATTATAGTCAGCATTTCGCAGGCGCACGAGGTGCGGTGCACCTAGCATAAGAGGGGGAAGGCATACCATTCTGCTTCACTCAACACCTCATTTTCCCTCATGGTGCCCAAGAGTGAGTTTCACCGCCAATACCTCATGAACCCTAGATTCACCGCTCTCAGTTTTGTTGACTCTCGCCTGCGCTACGCTGGCCTTCGTGCCTCTCACTTCGGCCCTTTCCTTTAACTCCTCGACTTGGATCTGGACGAACGAGGTCTCTGGTGGGCTAGCCCCCGTGGGGACCCGCGCCTTCCGCAAAGTTTCATCCGCTCCTCTCAGAAAAACCCCCGTTCAGGCGGACATCATCCTCGCTGTGGATGACGCTTTCAACACTCTACGTCAATGGCATTGTAGTCGGCAGTGCCAGTGACTGGCGCTCCGCGGAGCGCTTCTGTGTTCCCTTGAGTCCTTTCCTCAATGTCTTTGCGGTCACTGGTACCAATGGTGGCGCGGTCCCCACCTCCGCAGGCTCCTTGCTTGCCATCCAGGTCACCTATAGCGACGATACTACCAGCAACATCGTCTCGGATACCACTTGGCGTTACTCCATCACTGTCCCCAGCGGTTACGAGCAACTCACGTTCGACGACAGCAGCTGGAGCCCGGCCATTGCGGAGGGTGCATATGGTGTCAGTCCCTGGGGTCAGATACCCTTTCCCCCAGCGCCCCCGTCTTGTCACTCACCAACGCCATTGGATCTGGACGAACGAAACGGTCGGTGTGAACGCGCCTGTCGGGAACCGCGCCTTCCGCCGGACATACACCCCTCCCCCCGGCCAATTCCCCACCTCTGCACGGTCATCATAGTCACTGACGACGAATACACACTCTACGTCAACGGCTACCTCATTGGCTCCGGCACAACTGGCGTATTGCGCAAACGTACACCATCCCCTTGAGCCGGCGTCGGAGATCGTGTTCGCCGTCTTTGCAAAGAACCTGCCACAACCTTCCCCCAACCCCGCTGGGCTTCTTGCTGCGATTGGGATCAACACCGCTGGTCCAATTGCCCTGCTGGTGTCAGGCTCTTAACCGACGGAGGGTGGAAGTCGAATACTGGCACTCCACCGGGTTCCAGCTGCCCGGATACGACGACTCGAACTGGCCTGCTGCCACAGACGAGGGCATGTATGGTGTCTCGACCTGGGGCACTATCACTGTCGGAGGTCCTGGACCGGCAACTGCGATCGCCGGTGCGCCCGCTGGTCTGTAAACGACGGCAGCTCAAATCGCCATGGCCACTATGTTAGGCAGTTTTTTCTTGTGATTGCCTTCGTTTGGTTTTGGTTGATATTTTTCTCTTCGTACCACTCTCTGCCTTTTCCTGACGCGCTGTACCGGTGAATACTTACCCTTCTAAATGTGTTGAATGTTTCGTATACTTTTGTGGCTTACTCTCCCGGCGCTAAGGAGCAGGAACGCGACGCGTGCTCTTGCGAGTTGTACCGCGTGATCGCATCCTTGACCGCAGCTTCGTCTCGAACAGGAGCAATCTCGAATATATGCTCCCTGCCGTGCTTCACGGTCTAAGCATTCTGGCACTCTGCTTCAACGCTTTGCCAGAAAATACCATTTTAGACAACTGAACAGACTGAAAACTCGACGGCACCCTTTATCTTCGTAGGTTTATCAGGTCTCGGAACCCTACATTTCGTTGGTTTTTTCCCTCGTTCGCTGTTACTCCCTTTTGCTCGCGCGAAACAGATCGGTCCGT
>QVIE01002352.1:0-15807 GCA_013387415.1 Panellus pusillus | reverse complement strand
CCCGTCGTCTGCCCAAGCCTATCCGTCCGCGCTCTCACCCTCAGGTTTGCCGACCTGTCATGCGAGTCCTCGCGAGTAAGTGCGGGCCTACTGCCCCCTCCCTTTTCATTTACCTTACTTAATCCTTTCACCCCAACTAATTTACGCGCACACCTATTCGAGCGTGTTTACGAACGCGCCCGTCCGCTCTGACCTTATGTGGGGTCATCGGACATATTGCCACTGTTGTTCGCCACAAAGACACTACATAGACTACTCGGTATTACATCCTTAGTTTAGAAGCATGGCTACCATAGTATACGTACTTAAGGCCAAATAAAATTGAGTCCAAAAAAAAAAGTTCAGTGGTTGCCAATTTTTCTGTCGCGCGACATTCGGGATGCGCGAGTTGTCTTTCGCACGCCACCGTCTCTGCGGCTCGGGTCATCTCTCGCACGCCGCCACGGTGCCGTCTCGCAACGTTCGGGATGCGCGGGTTGTCTTTCACACACCACCGTCTTCGCGGCACAGGTTGTCTCTCGCACGTGGCTGCCGCTACGTCGTCTTCGCCGTGCAGCTCGTCTCACGCTACGCCGCCGCCGTCGACTCCGACGACTTGTGCACACTGAAGTGGCTGCACCAGGCCATCTTGCTGGCTTGTATGGCCCCGACTTTTGGCGACTGCCCTTGACTCTAGCGGCTACCACCCACGTCGCCCCCGAGCCGCCTTAGCTGCATGCACGGCCCGTACGCACGCAATTTCGACTTACGGCGGCCATCGCTCCCGCCGCTATCCCGCTCGCCATCTCTGATATGTATGTAGATCTGACACGCTTTGAATAGATTAAATTCTTGTACAAGCCGATACGGCGACCGTCAAAACCACACCCCATCAATCCCCTCAAAATTGGGTCAATCGCTGGTATCGCTGCCGGCACGTCGATCCTCGCAGTCCGCCTCGCCCTCGCGGTTATCTTTCGGTGGCCGTCTATTCCGAGAACGCTTTAGTAGACTTTCGCGCGCCCCGCCGCCCCGACCGTTCATGTGCCCACCGGGGACATCAATATCAAGAGTCCGAATACCAGTGAAACCGCCTCTGCCTCTTCGCACCGGAGTCCTTGTAAGATTGATTAGAACCCACAGCCTGTCTACCACTCTGACTGACCTGTATCCTTCTGTACGTGGCTCCACTTCGGCCCTCCACTTCCTCTGTTCGCTCCTCTGGCACACCCCTCTGTGGATGCCTACGCTGCTATTACTTCACCCCAGTGCTCACTGCAATAAAGCTCTAGACGCTCCATGCCTCTTTGCCCATCTGCGTTGTCATTGTCTTGCTGCCCGTCACCCTCTGTGCACCTTTGTACCTGTTTTTCTTTTTGCTGTCCCATCTGAGCCATCTCTGCACTACACACGCCGCCTCCCATCTCCACCGCCTCCCGCCTCTACCGTGCACCCACTCTGTGCCTTCCGCACTTTTCTACGCATCCCCTGCCTCTGCTGTCTCTCTACTGTTTGCATCCCTCAGCCCCCCCCTCAGCCGCTGTTCTACCCCTTCTTCGCTCTGATGTTTCACCCCCCCCCCCTACCTGCACCGTCGTCGTCCCCCTTTCCCGCTCGCCTACACGCCCCGTAATCCACCTGTGTCGCCACCCCGTGTGCGTCTCGTTGCCGCTCCGGGTACTCCCGTACCTGTCTCAGCGCATATGCCTGTGCCACGTACAACGTCAAGCTTTGTACCCCGATGTTGCGGTGCTTGTCACACTGTGTCGCTTCCACTTAGCTATACTGTATATTCCCTTTCTGTAGCTTTCAGATAGCAGATGCTTGTATGTATATAGAAATGTCATGGTCCTGGACTTCCACCAAGACGAGTCAAGGGCAGTGAAAGAAAGTAGGTTCATAGAACGATCAAAAAGGTCAGAAAAAACCAGCATTTAGTCTTTGAAAATGACACGGAATACAGGCTGCGAAGCCTTCCGAGCGCAGTTGACGATGCTACTGTAAATTTTAGTGCGGGATGAAATGTTGTTCTAACGATACATCGAAAACATGTTAAGTGGATAGTGAATGCTCATCAGAACTACTAAGTATAATGTAGTCCACAGTTACGCAAAAAGGGGGTATGAGTGCCAGACGGTGGCCAGCAGAGCAATCAGCGCGTCGTTTATTGAATTTCATCGATCGTGAAGTTGATGATCACACAGCCACGAACATCAGTTTCGTCCGACCAGACGGCAGCTCCATCTATAGATCTCTGACCGCAAGTCCCGCCTCTCTCTCTTGGTTTTCGCCAAAACTGGCGGGATGTATCAAATCCGAATAGCCTCCACGGATGTCCACAGCCCCCTTTCCCTGCTTCTGAGTCCGGCCTTGGGACGTTGTAAACACCCTTGTGAATTAAATCTTGTGCACGGACTTTTATTGGGTGTCATGGTTGGTACTCTCGAATTCTAACCTTCTCTCACTCACGCCACCTTCTCAGAGATGCATTATCATCTAATCGTTGACTTCCAAGACTAAGGCACACATTAGAGAGAACTCAAGCTGGTGTCAAGACTGTTCGAGAAAAGCAGCTAAAATCCAATAAAAATCGGCAATCCGCTAATTTCAGGTGCGTTTTGTGCATTGCGCATCTTAATATCTATATTGATGACACCAACCAGTGCCCTGGTATTCAGTTCAATACACACTCTAGAGGTGAACTGCTGCGCGTCCGCGTTGTCGCCGCCGCTTTCAATGGCCCATTCTAGCCCGAGATTGAGCTTTGCGCTACATTGAGTCTGTCTTACTGCGTAGGTTCACCCATTTTTACAATGCCCGCAGTGTCCTCAAGCCCTCATATCTTTTCCCCCGGAATTCCGCGCTCACCACTGTCCCTAGGTCAAGCGCGTTCACGCAGAGCACGTTAAAAAGTCCTTCGGCCCGGTTATTGTCAACCAACTTTACGGTGGCATGAGAAGCCTCTCCGCTCTCATCCAATGGGATGGGCCCCGCACTGGATGCAGGTGCTTCTGTTTTTCTCCCTCAATTATTTTTTTCTCCGCCTGCATAGAGGGGGGCACTGTTCGCTTCCACGAAAGTCTAAGTATTCCTGAGATTCAGGAATTGTTTGGGAATTGTTGCACACGGCGCTTGACGGATCTCAGCCCCTTTCAGAGGGCCTCTTCTGGCTCCTTAACGGAGAAATCCCAACTCAGGCCCAGGTCACTGAGCTCGACTGGGCTGCCCGCTCCGCAATTCCCGAATTCGTCGAGGAAATTTTCGACCGTTGCCCGCCCACTCTCCACCCCATGTGCCAGTTCAGTCTTGCCGTCACCGCGGTCTGTTCCCACTCACCTTCGACTATGTAATCCTTTTTCTCATCTCTTTCTCAGCTCAACCACGACTCTGCCTTTGCCAAGGCTTACCAGAATGGTGTGTACAAGAAGGTATACTGGGGTCCCACTTTCGAAGATCCATGGACCTGTGCGGAGTTTATTATTCTACTGCCCGACAGCACTTTATATCCATTTTCACAGCATCACCAAGCTCCCCACTATCGCTGGACGCATCTATAACAACGTATTTGGCCAGGGCAAACTCCCCGCCATTGATCCGAGCAGGGACTACCGTCACAGTCTTTCTACTCTCCTTGGCTTTGGCAACAATACCGCCTTTGTTGAGCTCATACGTCTCTACATCACTATCTACAGTGACCACGAAGGTGGAAACGTCTCCACTCACACCGGCAAACTTGTTGGCTTCACTCTCTCAGACCCCTTCCTCGCCTTTGCTGCCTCCCTTAATGGTCTTGCAGGTCCCTTTCACGGACTCGCCAACCAGGAAGTCCTCTTGTGGTTGACCAAGATGCAGGCTCAGATCGCTGCGAATGCCTCCGATGAGGCTGTCAAGGAGTACGTTTGGGCCAACCTCAATGGCGGTCAAGTCGTCCCTGGCTATGGTCACGCCGTCCTTCGCAACAAGTTCGATGTGCATGATATCCGCCAGCGCCGCAGATGTAGACTTCGGTCCAGGTGAAGCTTTTTTCTAATATGAGTTATATCTTTTCAAATCATCGCCTGATTGCCCAGGTCAATAACGCGAAGGTATTATCTAGCACACCGTCCTGCTTATCGCCGCGGTGCCGTCGTTGTCGTCGACCATAATCCGCGGACCATACTGATTTTTCTGTACTTGAGGCCTGTTCTCCTGAAATACTGGATCGACAATAATATGTGATGTCTCAAGATCCTGGTCTTCCATCACTGTGTCTGTGGCGGCGTCCTGGTGTCGTTGCCATTGTCGAGGTCTGGCAAATCCTTTTCACGCAGTCGTCGACCGATACGCCGATACACACGTATCTCCTCGGCGAGTTCACGTGCACTCTCGACATAGCGGACTCCGGAGGTGCCAAGCATTTGACGGGAAGTATCATCTTGAAGGTCTGTTTTCGTTTCTCTATTACATTATTTGACTGATAACACCTCTCGCAGATCTCAGCGACCTTTCCTGCCTTCATAGACACTTTGAATGGTGCTCGACTCACTCGGCGTCACTATGGACAATTTCCGGTTCGCGCTTGGCACGTCCAACCCCTCGGTGCTCCGCAAGACGGATCACGGTTGTGGAGGTCCCCGGCGTCAAATGTGGTTCCGAGAAGGTCAAGCAGGAGCTGCAGGACACTGTTCAGTACCCGGTGGGGCACCTCGACAAGTTCATCAAGGACGGGCCTAGACGGCATGTCGCCCTCAAAGGGTGTTCTGTTCTGTGGTCCTCCTGGAACAGGTAGTAAGACCATGTGGTATGCTGATTTTCTAGAGCTCTTCTTGTTCAGCGCTGACTTCTATACCAACCGTAGGGCCCCAAGCTGCTCACGATGTGGTTGGGTGAGTCGGAGGCCAATGTGTGTGCGACGCCTGCGGCAAGGTGCAGGCCGCGGCGCCTTGTGTCATGTTCTTCGATGAACTGGACTCAACCACAACTGTCCAAACTCAGTATAGTAGACGATGTTCGTGCAAACTCAGTCAACGTAGTAATCTACTTCTTGTTGTAGTCGACGCTTCATTCTCGGAACGGCACGGACGCACGGATCAAAAATAAATCGGATTCGTACCTGCCATGCGTAAGCAATGGCCACAAACCCAAGTGTCACTATCACTATACTTCGAATTCTCATGGTTTCCGCTCGGGTGGTCAAGATGATTCTGTTGGGGAGGTTTAGAAATGTAGAGCGCATCCCGCTGGATCGCCGATTGGCGGTTGAGGTTTAAAGTCAACGCGCTGTTGTGCGACCCAACGTACTCCCCCATGCCGCTCCACTCCTCCCGGTTGCTAAAAACCTCGACAACTCACAAATGGAACGTGGCACAGTCTATGGACGATTTTTGGGCCTTCACGACCGAAACTTTCATCCAGTGGTCATGGACCCCGCTGTGCGGGATTGCACAACAAGCAATAATCAGGTGCGTTTCGCTTCGTACTTATTGAAATACTCTTGTATAACTCTCTTCCAAGGATTCTGAACAATACAACCACCGGGATGCTGACTATTTGCACAACGGATGGCTGCACCTTAGACTTTGGGTCATCCGATGACTCCGACCTCCATGCAGTGCTTACGGTCAATTCTCCCGCCTTTTGGATCAGGGTGGCAATGTTCAAGGACCTCGGGTTTGCAGAAGCGTTCATGTTCGGCGAAGGTATGCGCGTAAAAACACCATCATCATCTGATGCTCACTGTGGACATCTTAGTCGACTGCGATGACTTGTCCGCTCTGTTGAAGGTCTCCAGACCACCGCATCACACCCATTCCAATCGCTCACTTGAGTCTCCCTCAGATCCTAATCGCCAATCGTCAGAATCTCAAAGGACTCGATCACTTTTGGGCGAACATCCTATCCAAGACCCAGCGTCTTACGACCTACAGGTTTCTTGGGGACCTCACAACTTCACGCGCAAATATATCCGCTCATTATGATCTCGGAACATCTTGTACATGTTCGAAGCTCCTGTACAAACAGTGACTAATTACGATATAGGTTTGCGGCATTCTTGAGCAAAGACATGAATTATTCTTCAGCGATATTCAAGGATTTTCACGAAGACTGCGAAAAAGACGCTAAAGATCTTGAATCCCTGGAAGCTGCACAGCGTCGGAAAAATGGAGTGAGTTCATTGTGTCTGAGCTTCTCCGGTTCTAATTGATGAAATCCCCAGGATACTTCTCGCTAGGTTGAATATTCAGCGGGCGACCGCGTCCTTGAGATCGGTACGCAATTCGGAGCTAGGAAGAAATCGAACTCAATGCTTTACAGGTACAGGATGGGGCTCACTGGCAATTCTCGCGGCGACTACGGTTGATTGCCAAATCGACACAATCACTCTATCAGCTGAGCAATGTTCCTTGGCCAGGGAGCGAATACAAGCGGCTGGTCTTTCTCACCGAATCACCGTCCATTGCATGGACTTCCGTGAAAGCCGTTTGCAGTCTGGCTGGTCTGGCGCCTTCGACCGGTTTATCAGCGTTGAGATGATTGAGAATGTTGGTAAAGACTTCATTGCTGAATACTGGGAGATAGTCGATTGGGCATTGAAACCATCGACCGGAGTCGGTGTCGTTCAAGTGATTACGATGCCCGGAGACCGTGCGTTCTTGCCCCCTGTTTTTTTGCCTTCCATACACTATCTGTGGTCTCCGACAGGAGGAGTGCAGTATGATCAAGGGGCCGATTTTATCCAGAAATGGGTGAGTTTCGCTACTTTGGAGATCGAAACAGCCCACCATACGGACTTGGCAGAGTGCGTATGCTGCTCATTCGCACTTCCAATTGATGAACAGATGCAGTTTTTCCCGGATGTTACATTCCCAGTTTATCTTTCATCGTCGAGACGATGAACTAAATATACCTACCGACACATGAAAATTCCAAAGCAATCGCGCCGCGAGGCTGTGGACCAGCGTGGAACTCATCCTTCTTTCGTATCTGCACGGCGTTGGTTGCAAGATGCGAAAGGACCACTGGCAATGGAAAGCAGATGCGTAACAGCGGAGGAACGCGATTTTTTGGATCTAACCTTGTGGCTACTAGTCGCTTCATACAGATTGCAGCGCTCCCCTTCCGGGTGCTCCAGTGAGATAAGACAAGATCGATCCTTGAGTCTGTTGCTCACGGGGAACGCCGGACTGTCGTGCGTGTCCCTAGCATCATCGATGCGTCATGCGGCAATGCCAGAATGTAGACCGGTAATTGCAGCCTGTAATCTGGATGCGAAGAGGTCTGGTCATTGGGAGAGTAAGTATGTCCAAAGATTTATTCCAACTAATCCGACCACGGCACATCATCCTCATTCCCCGCTCAGGGAATATTCAATAGATAGGTCGAGTCAGAAATCTAGCAATCTTGGACTGTCACAACCTTCGCCCTTGTGTCTGCGGTGACTCTTGCACTTCTCGCCAGCCTGGAATGGACGTATATTTCTGTCTCCGTCTGGCAAACCAGTCAACACAATGAAGACCGTTGCGCGGCGTATTACAGGGGCAATCTCGAGTCTGAACATATGTTTGTTTCCCTCCCACACTCTCCGATGTCGATTTCAGTGGTTCTGCGACTTCGTTACCCGTGCAATACTCTGATGGAAGGGGAACATGCGGGTCACTGGCTCGGGTAGAGACCCCAGTGAATCCACACACTCTCTCCGAGTCTCCGGCCTCGCCATGATGCAATCACGGCGTTTGGGGTCTGTATGTGTGCTTCTGTCACATGATACTACTCGTCATTCCAAGGGAAATCGCATTCAGGCCGCTTTCTCTGAGTGTTGGGCCAGGCTCCGTATCGGAGGAGCCATGATTCAAAACTTACTTCAGTAGGTGTTCGCAAATCACCGGTGGAGTGCTCGTTCATTTTCTCGCGGCTACCAAGGGACGAGAAGTCAAGATGCTGGTCAGCGAGAAGCACGAAGGCTGCGTTTCGGATTGTTACTGGCTGCGTAATTCCCTGCTATTTCACCCTGGCGGACTCATTGTACCCGGTGAGGATATTTTTGTTGAACCTGGCTTCTCGGAAACAACCAATAAACCCGGTCATGAATTCGGTTCATCGCCGTTCAACTTTCTGAAACATCTTCTCCCGCTCCCTATCTGTGCTACTGATTATTTCCACATTGTTCTGCATGCCTCAAATGGGCCCCATGTCCGATTTATTTGGTCCATTGCCTGATTCAGCGGATCGACTCTTCGTCTTGCTGCTGAATGCCGCTGCCGCTCAGGAAGAATCTTGACCGGACTATCTTGAGATGGAAGCAAATTTGAGCAATCAATCATCAGCTACTTACTGGCAGGCGCTTCCGATCCTACCGAAGCGGATTTCTTACTTAGTTAACGCCGCGAAAGTCCGCCGTCCGCCGTTTTCGGTTCAGCCACACGCACACACACACACACACCGCATTGGCTTTGCAGACTTCACTTTCACTCGTCGTTCCACGTCCCACGACCTTAGCTTGCCATAACGAACGATGGCCGTGTACAACTCTAGCGCTGGAGAATTCGACCTTCCGGCCGACACTCTGACGGTACCGGAGTTCATGCTAGAAAGAACGCAGAAACCCAACGCTAACCATACCTCACCGGACTGGGTTTGCCTGATCGATGAATCGAATGGTCGTCAAGTGCATTTCAGTGAAGTCAGTCCTGGTCCCAACACAGATGCCAAGTTATTTCCTCAATTCACAGGTACGCGCGAGAACAGCACACTTGTCTGCTGCCCTGCATGCGCAGCGCACAATCAGTGGGTTTTGGCTACTTAAGAGTGCTATCAACCTGAATGACTATCTACAGAACCTGATGACATCGGTGGAGCTTCATACAGTCACTACGATTCATCGCCAGTTCTAACTATCTCACAAGTCGCCTTGATCGCTCCCAATACCATTGGTATGCTTTATCAGAATTTCCTTTTTTTTTTGAGTTCTCTGCCAGATTATCCCGTATGCGTTTGGGCCGTTCACCGTCTCGGAGCAGTCGTTGCGTAAGGAACAACACCCACTATGTCCAGTTCAAACTTGACCTTCCATGCCAGACCGCTGAGCCCATCCATGACAGAGGAAGAGCTAGGTGGATTTCCATTTTTCTGTCCGGTCAATGACCTGAAAATTTTTGACAAGCGCATCAATTGCGTATTGCCTGCCCCTCGGTCATGATTATCCAAAGAGAGCTGGTTTCGCTCGCGAAAGACGCTGCAAAGCATGCAGGCTTAGTTGACTACGGCATTGTATTATGAATGACGACTTCGAAGCAGATCTCAGCTATCCTACAATCGGCTCTTTGGTCGCACTTGGAATGAGCCTTCCTCCATTTTACCCCCGTATTCTGAAACCAGGCGAAGCCAAGACAAAGCTCGCATTTCTTAGCTTCTCTTCTGGGACAACAGGGTTACCAAAGGAAAGTGCACACTTGATCTCAGTATGGATCTTTCCAAGGTTATGAAGTTGGCACACAGGCTGTTTGCATTTCACACTACAATGTAATCAGCAACATATTACAGACCGCCGCTTTCAACCGGATTGAAGATCCTCATCTCAAATGGGAAGATCAAAGATACCGGCCTGGCAATGTGTGCTCTGGAGGTCTGGGGATCACGCAGTTCTCGTGACAAAAGGTCGCTGACATTGGAGCTGTTTAGTTCTTTCCGCTGTATCGTGAGTCGAGCGCCGTCTTCACAACTTTTGAATGACTGCGGCTTCGAGATATATACGGACTTGTTTTTAATGTTAGTCTTCTGTCTTTGAATACGGTTACGGCTATTTTTCCGACAAAAACGATAAAAATGTCAAGCTCCACTTTATCGTCTACGCGCAGGTGAGTGTAGTCTGGGTCTTCATCTTCTCTGTCTCAGATTCCTCATGACAGATGACTGTGGTTATTTCTGCCAAGTTCAATTTCGAAAAAGATGTTGGACAGCATTTCACGCTATCAGATCACAAACCTGGTGTAAGTTGAACTGTCCACCGTAACAAGGAGGCCATGCAAACGAGAAACCAGCATAGTACCACCGCAAGCACTTCTCATATGCAAGGTATCATACGCGTTTATGTGTTGATCCAATTCTAACCTTCGACTGTGAAGCATCCAGCCGTTGAGCGTTACAACATCTCCAGCGTTCGGGCGTGCATGATTGCAGCGGCACCATCAGCCCTGAGCTTATCCGGAGCTTTCTGCGCGTGTTACCGGGTATCCATCTTGGACAAGGATATGGTACTATGAACCCGAGTTTCCATTGATAAGGGTCGCTGACCATCCGAGTCGATTTAGGGATGACAGAAACATGTGCTGCCCTCACCTTGGTTTGTTTTCTCATTCTCTAACGTCGTTATGTATAGTTTGGTCACTAACAAAATCTGAAGTTCCCCATCTCTCCTAAAGTTGGGATCGCAGGAAGTGCAGGGAAACTCTTGCCGGGAACCACTGCCAAAGTGGTGACGAACGACGGCACGTCAGGCGTAGTCGGACAACGCGGGGAACTCTATGTTCAAGGCCCTCAAGTGACACTGGGATATTACAAGAATACCGCAGCGTATGTATAATGTTGTTGACCCTTCCGCATAAATCAGCCTCAACATCGGAAACAGCACGAGGGAAACGTTCATAGACGGGTGTGTTTTTTGCTCTTCTGTCAATAGCTATTAAATTCACATCCACCGACGCAATCTAGATGGCTCCGTACAGGCGACGAGGTAAGACCTCGTCTGGTGGTAAATCAATATATCAATCGGCTTCCAGGTCTACTTCGATGAAGAGGGAAATCTCTTCGTTGTCGACCGCGTGAAGGCGCGTTCAATCATCTCCTTGAACATTTTAGTTGGACAATCGCATTTCACAGGAATTAATCAAAGTCAAAGGACACCAAGTTCCGCCCGCCGAACTTGAGGGCCATCTTTTGGCGCATGAAGCCATCGCAGATGCAGCGGTCATTGGGATTCCCGATGAATTCGCAGGGGAGCGTCCATTTGCTCTCATTGTGTTGAAACCGCAGATCGCTTCGCAAGTGCAGAATAATACCGAAGTACTTAAAGAAATTCGTGAAAAAATTTTCAAGGTCAGCTCTATCTGCGACTGCCCGTTCGCTCTCATCAACGACCATCAGCATGTGTCAGTATCCAAGTCTCCACACAAGTGCTCACGGGTGAATCGAGTTCGTAGACTCTATCCCCAAGAGTGCAAGCGGGAAGATTTTGCGTCGTTTAATTAGGGAACAACGGGAGCCATTCACCGCCCGAAGTTGTGAAAGTTTCTTCAGTAGGATGCCATTATCAGTGATTCATATGCCTCTTGGGTCGTTTCAGCCCTGAATACGAAGTCATGTAGTCGGATACATCGCAAACAGCGTTTGAGGACATGCCGGTCACTATGGACTGCGATCCCGGCGAATGCCTCGAGAGCTGTCATCCGCATACCCGTCTCTCTCAGAGTTGTGCACGGACGGCCGGCAATTTTTCCAGCACCTGCAAGATAGATCGTGCGCATAGCACAGGCCGAGTTTGTGGGAACTGTATAGGGGAATTCTGAGAATATGATCATTGTAAAGAAAACCAGACTCACCATGTGTCCACCGTCGATTACTTGGACGCTGCTTCTCGTCATCTGACTTAGATGTTCAACTTGAGTTTGCTTCATTTCAGCAGTTTTCCCCCTTCGGCCACATTCAGACGATTATTCGCCAATTGTAGAATAAACTCACTTGTATTCGTCCTGGAGGCACACAATCAGATGCATAGATAGCTCGTCAGCCGACGCCAGCTGCGCAAAGATCTCGAAGGTCTCCCGACGAGGTCTGTGGTTGGGAAAGATAAATGCCTATGCTTATGAGCTCCGAGGCAGCTATTCAGCGGGTCGAAACTCACTGCCTCTTGCACGCGGCGAGGCAAGCGAGGGTAAACGACGAGTGTCCAGTACGGCGCAGCGCATGTTCCTGCATTGCGTGAGCGTCGTTTGCGAGCGAACATGAAGAGCTTACCACAAAGAGCTGAACAGCGACGGGATCCCATTGCTTGAACGCTGAGTTAGAAAGCTGTGCGAAGGCGCAGCTCGATTATTCCATGTGTGCCTTTTAGACTTTGCCCAATTTCCAAAGAGGTTGCAGAGCATTCGAGACGATGCCTTATTGGGGGAAAGAATGGCAGGGTCCAAGAATATCAGTGCTCGAAACATAACGAGGGGTGCATAATCCTGCATCAGGAGACTGAAGCATTCTCCGTGAGCACATTGTTTTTCTGCGCCAACCGACTCACAGGGAGGCAGCCGCGCCCGAATGTGCCACACCCACTAGCATACGTGAGGCAAAGTCGAAGCCGTGGACGTTGAAGTCAAAAAGGCATGCACCGCTCTCGAGTACTCGGCCACCGTCCCTAATATCAAGGTTCTCAGCAACTCTGACGCTGATACGTTGCGGTAAACTCGCATTTTCCACAGTATTCTGGCGTCGAAAGCAGTGCATGGTTAATCTGGGCGCTTTCGCCGTGGTTCGGATTTTCTATCGAAATTTGACGTGGGGTTGGTGAATGGGTTTCCGCAGACTGACCGATGCACCAGATGTCTCTGATTCGAATAGCCACTGTCTGCTTGAGGAGTTCAAAGAACATGACATGGAACGTTTCTTTGTGCAGGTTCACAGCGTGCAAGAAAATGAGAGTGAATCCATCGGCGAAAGAGTTGTCAGGATGTATTGAAGAGCCTGGATATAGAAAGGGCAAGTACTGCCACTGCCCGGCTTCAAAATGACCAGATTGGGCTTCATGAGGGGAATTTGGGAAGGCAGGGAGAGTTTCTGGAACAAAGAACGCATAAATACGGTTTGGTTCGCCCATTCCCAATGATGGACATCCGGATGAGAAACCGAATGCGGTTGGATGGCATCAACATGATCTAGATTTGGTTCCGAATCGAGTCGCGCTGGATTATACATAGCACAGTGTGTGCGATGCCAGGAGTCCAAACGCCGCCGCTCTGGCCTGATCGGTCTCCCTGTTCTTCTCTCGCCTGCATCAGGACCTACATTCTCCTCCAGCCTGCGAAATCCGCAAGTCCTCGCTCCTGTTCAAATGAAAATTGAAGATGTATTCCATCAAGTTGGACTGCTATCACTCTGAATGGACGAGTCCATCTGACTGCTTGGTAGCCTCCCCGCCGAACGAACACCCATACTTGGCAGACCCTGTTCTGCCAGGACTCCTGAACAGACTCTTGCCGATTAGGCCTGTCTTGTAGTCCGTATAGTCCTTCTCCGGACTGACTCAAGTCCAGGGTTCTCAATGAAATCGAGCCAGACCTCGTCCGCCTGGGCCATGACCTTGTCCACGGCGCGTTCAATTTTACCATTCTACATCTAAAGCTGAGCCCAGACAGTCGTTCGCCCCATGGCTTCTCAAATCCAGAACCCCACGCTGACTCACTACAATGCGTGGGGTGAACGCATCGATTTGCTCCAGACATCGGAGGGATGGCGCGCGCTCAAGAACATGGCCACCAAGGAGGGGTATATCAGCAACGCATACGAGAGGAAATACGGCGAGAACAGCAGAGTCTACATGTTCGCGAAATGCATGTTGATGACCGGCGATTACCACGTTGTGCGTCTCAAAGTTTAAAACGCCTCAACGCTGGCTCGAAAACTCACGCCTACCCAGATCATGTGCCCCTTTGGCATGACAGACGGTGCAGCTCGTCGTAAGCTTCGCTCTGTGGCTGAATGCTGCACGTTTAATTGATTGATTCTAGTCATTGAGTTATTTGGAAGCGAGAAAATGAAAGAAGAGATATTTCCCAAGTTGATAAGGTATGCATGGAGACCTCGCTCTGCCAACATGTGTATCGATACCCTTTGCCAGCCGCGATCCTGCTACTTCCTACCTCTGCGGACAGTGGATGACCGAGGTATGCCTCACCGGTTTTCGCCGCTCGTATTTCGCTGATAGTCGGTCGTTGATGACAGACTGCTGGGGGCTCCGACGTCTCGCGGACTGAAACAAGGGCAACTCCTACCTCTACACTGTCTTCGGACCTCGCTCCGGCTTATCTACTCGACGGATTCAAGTGGTTCTCCAGTGCCGCAGAAGGAAACCTCTCAGTCGCCCTCGGGCGCACGGGCGATACCGCGTTGGGCTCGGGCACCCTCTCCCTCTTCCTAGTCCCTATCAGGCACTCGTTTTTCCCCACGCCTTTGTCGAACAATATCCAGATTCATCGCCTGAAAGATAAAGTCGGCACTCGCGGGGTCCCCACCGCCGAATTATCGCTGAATTCTGCCCGAGCTTGGCTCATAGGCAATCTCAACCAGGGAGTCAAGACGATCGCACCGATGTTGAATATTACACGAATCCATTCCGCTATCCATTCCATCGGTTCTCTCCAACGCTGTCTCTCTATCGCCCGGTCCTACGCTACAGTCAGATCAGTCGGAGGTGGAACCAAACTTCTCAAATCTATCCCCTCCCACATGGAAAATCTGGCCAACATCACCATTCTCTACGCAGCGTTGACTCACCTGACATTTGGAGCAGTTGTGCTGCTGGGAAGGAGCGAGTGTGGTGTCGCTACAAAAGAAGAACTCGCACGCCTCCGAATCCTGACTCCAGTAGTCAAAGCGTTCACTGCCATCAAAGCGGTAGCCGCTATGGAAGAGTGTATGGCGGCACTGGGCGCCCAGGGCTACATCGAGGAAACAGGTTTCGGTCGGTATGTCTCAAACATCTTTGCCTACGAAACGTTTCTGAAGGACAGTCCAGTCTCATCCGTGATGCACTCGTAGAAAAGATATGGGAAGGTACGGTCGACGTAATGGCCTTGGATCTCATACGAGCTGCCAAGGATGACGACGCCCTCAAGAGTTTTTGCGAGGTGGGAAGAATGCTCTTCAGTGTGCGATATCTGATTCAAGCAATTCAGTGGGCTGCTGAGCTTATTGCTTCATCTCCTATCAAATCGGGTTCCCTTTTTTCATTGCAGAATGCGGTCAACAACCTTCCGTCCTTCTTCAGAAAGAGAACCAACCCGTTGGTGCCCCGCTCTTTAATTACCTTATTCGGTCACGTCGCAAGCTCGGTTTACCTGCTCGAGCATGCGATCTGGGCTCAAAGGAACAAAGATCCGAACGCGATGCTCGATTGGGACACATTTTCACGTTGGATTCAGGAAGGCAGTCTGAGATCCGCTGTTGACGCGGTAGAGGTATTGGATGGAGAGACAGCGGACCGCGTGGACAGAAACACATCGCACGTATTTGGTGTCGCGAAATTGTAATCTGTGTATACAAACACGCTGGGTATGGTAATGCATTTGCAACGTGCCGGCCAACTGGCTCACAGCCCTTCACAGCGCTGCGCCCGGGAGCTACAAGCAAGACTAAACACAACGGCGATCTGGCAATTGTTCCCTCCTTCCTTCCTTCGTCAAAATGCCTATCCGAGATGTCTTAGCCCGATAAGTGCAAGCGCAACAGCTATCGTAAGATGATGATTCGGCGCAGTTTCTGAGGGCAATACTAACGGCGTTTTCATCCTTCAGTGTGATCAACCCGACTTCCTTTCTTCTTCGGCAGATCATCAGGTTTAGATTTCTTCCCGGAAAGTTCCCTGAAGACGTATTCTTACATTCCATCGTATTACCGAGTCGCCTCCAAACGAATAAAGCCGAGAGTCTACCTTGCCTCTACAGCATTGTTTGTCCCATCTCTCCTTTGGCCTGTAGCCAACATGGACTACCGAAGGATCGAGAACCGAGGTTTCCCTGCCATAAAGAAAGTTCGATGGTTTAATCTTTCTGTCCTCGTCACAACACCGCTCGTCGCTCTCTATGGTCT
>QVIE01002099.1:0-19058 GCA_013387415.1 Panellus pusillus | reverse complement strand
AATCATGGGCCACGATATCCACTATTCGGTGCCGTGGCCGCGGTCCAATAAAGGGGAAAGACAAGGAACAGGGAATGAATCAGATATCATCAGCACCGCGACTCAAACACCTTTCGTCAGTACTTACGCAATATATCGTCCTCGGACCTCAGTTACAACACACGAATCGCGTTCGGCGCCGCAAAGATAAAATGGATCAAAGACGGGAAGAATGTTAGCGCAGTATTGCTGCACCTGAGTCATGTTCCTAATCAGCTCTATGGAAAGATACGCGTGGCAAGATTATTTTTAACCTTAACCATTGGGCAGTTTTTTGTATGACGGTTCGTTTGTACCCATATTGATTTTGCACGGGCGAGGCCAGAACTAGAGATATTTCCAGACACGTACATCTACTCCATCCCATCCCACCGAGTGCATCCAGAGCTAGAGCACCTGGCAACTAACACCTGTGTCAGCGCCGGAAAGAGGTGTTTGTTGGGTATTTGGACACGAGGGCGAAGGGTAGGCAGTAAAAATACGGAGAGAGCAGTGCCCAACTGAGAAGAAGGTACCCGCCGTGAATCAGACGCGTCGTCGCTGGGGATCCAGGCGATACGTGGTGGGGTGGAAAAAAGGGACGCGTGGCCTACAAATAAAGCCAAGCACTGCTGCTTAGGATGACTCGATCCGACTGATTCGGACCGGCAACACGGCCGAAGCTTCTGGTCCCCGTACGCGTTCGGACATCTCGGACCACGCCACGTACATGTCGCATCAATTTACCGTCGACGCGGACGCCCCGACGACGAACCACCCCGATAAGCTCGACCCCGCCCTCTCGCGCCCGGGGATAGACATCTGGGTCAAAAACACGAGCCGGCGGCAGGCCTAGGCGCTCTTCCGTAACTTTTTACCGAGTACGGGGGACGATGACGCGGAGGACTTGCCGCTCGACTAGGAGCCGGAACCAGCACCAGGGCGCTGACGGCGTCGTTGTGGAGCACTATGGGGAGCGGAGCGGCGTCTTCGGCTGCGCGGGGAGCGAGAAGGGGAAGGGGAAGAGCGTATGCGCGGACGGGTTCCCGCCGATGAGGATGATGAGGCCACAATTCTTGAGCTCGAACGAGGCGTACCTTTCCGTGGCGCCAGAGATCGCGGCCGCTGCCGCCGCTCGTTTACTACATAGTTCTGATCTCGCGCGTGCATTGAAATCAATATTTGTACAAACAAACCGTCATAGTCATCCGACGACATTCTGGACTCCCACGCCTCCCTCCTTCCTACAAGTCCGCTAGCCGGCACTTCCCTCCCGCCTCCGACATTGCCGCGGACTCATGGATCAACGCTAGAAAGCAGGCGACAGCGCTCTGCTGACCGAGCTGAAACTTTTCGGAGCAAGTTACGCTTTGACGAGACCAGGAAACGAGGAGATGAAGAAGTGTTCCAGGGGACCAAGCATCGCACATTGGGCAGCCTATCTATAGGCAGGACAAAGCTATAGATATAGTGCTGCTTTTCTGGGACGCACTTCCGGGTATGTTCGCATAGCCCTTGGGCGAGTAAGTATCAACAATCTCGTTCTCGTTCTGATGAAGATGGACCATTGGTTAGGTGCCTTCTTTTCAGATGGATATCTTGTCAAGGAGAACTGCAAGCGTCGTGACACGTTGTATAAATAGCGAGCAGTTTTGCCTCCTCACATCTGCCATGCTGCTTTCCCTGCTTCCCCTTGCAATATTTCTTGGCGCGACTGCCGCTGAGCGGTCCATCGAATGGACACTTGTGCAGAATGGCACTACGGGCATCGTTCCCCTCGAAATCATCCCAGTCTCGCCAACCCTGATGCTCATGTACGACCGTGCTGATGGAAACCCGCTGCTTCTCCCCGATGGCTCGGGAGCATGGGCGGGCCTCTACAACATCGAGACTGGAGTGAATACGCCGCTGTATACGAAAACCGATACGTTTTGTCCGTCCAGCTTACTCCTGCCATGACAATTCCTGATCCCTAAGCCGACTAGGTGCCGTGTGCCTTCGTCGTTCCTGCTCTAACCCAGGCTGACTTGTGCCCACCTAGGGTGGCGCGTTCATCAGCAACGGCACCAACGTCGCCATTGGTGGCGGGAACCTTGAGAACCCCGGTCAGCCGCCTGCGCAAGGTCTCATGGGCATCCGTCTTTTCGACCCGTGCACGTCTCCCACGGGGGAGAACTGCACCGTTTTCGAGGATCCGGATAATATCCATTTGGTCAAGCTACGGTGGTATCCGACCGGCATACGCATTCCCGACGGGAGCATCATGGTTCTGGGCGGAAGCAACGTTCAGACATGGAACGACCCCCCGGGAATCGCAGAAAATACATTCGAGTTCTGGCCCAGCAGAAAAAACGAGGAAGGGACGGCGCGCTTCAGCCAGTTCTTGAACGATACGGTGAGTTGTTTGACTTAATGTCAATGTAAGTCTGATCCGGCATTGCGCTGCCTCTCGATGCCTGCAAATATGTTCCCTCGGTATGCGTTCTGTTCGACATTGAATTCTCAAGGCTAATCGTGATTCCTCAGCACGTTCGTCCTACCCTCCGGCCGCATGCTCGTAATCGCTAACAACCGGTCGATGGTCTACGACATTGAGACCAACACTGAGACGCGTCTTCCGGACCTTCCCAACGGCGTACGCATCGGCGTTCCGTTCGACGGCACGGCCCAGCTGTTGGCCCTCGTGCCGCCATTGTACGAGCCGACCGTCGTCGTCTGCGGCGGTTCGGCGACGAACGACCAGCTCCCTCCTCAGAATGTGTCTCGTTTCGACCCCGCCACGAAGCAGTGTTCGCGCATGACTTTGACCCCCGCCGGGATCGCCGCCGGCTGGGAGGTGGAACACATGCCGGAACGCAGGATCATGGCTGAGAGCGTGATACTGCCGACGGGGGAGGTGATCATCATCAATGGGGCGCAGAACGGGTGCGCCGTTGGGCAAGAGCTGAAATATATTGTTCCTCACAGAAATTTGTCCACAGATATTCAGGCTATGCGTCGCTCATCCCTGACGCGATAGCCCCCGATACCAATGCCGCTAATCCAGGGCTTCGCGGCATGCTTTACAGACCGCAACTTCCACTCGGACAAAGAATTACCCAACACGGGATTCCAACAAGCACTATTCCACGAATGTACCACTCCGTTGCGGTATTCACCGCGACAGGGTAGGCGTCTGCCGCTAGCGGTTGACACTTACTGAAACACTGACCGTTCTTCCTTTAGAAATATCATGATCGCTGCTTCCAACCCACACCCCATCGTCGTAGAGCCTCCCACAACAAAAGCCTTCCCAACCGAGTACCGCGTTCAGTACCTCAACCCGGATTTCATTACGAATAACACGCCGCGGCCGGTGATCCGCAAATCTCCTGCGCAGCTTGATTTCAACAGGAACGGCGAGATGAATGTTATCATCCCGTCTAGCCTGCTGAGCGGCAAGATCCTGGGTGCATACTCCGCGTTTGCTTCTTCCGCGACGAACTAACGCGATTGTTCTCTCAGTATCTTTGATGGACTCCGGTTATGTCACGCATGCTCAGCACAGCGGCTCGCGGCTCGTCTTCCTTGAACATACGCTCAAGGGAAACACCCTGACGATCACGGCACCGCCGAACAATAATATTTACCCACCGGGTCCCGCTTGGATCTACCTCGTCGCTGACGGGGTGTGGAGCGAGGGGGTACAGATTATGATTGGGGATGGGGGCAACCCACCGCGCCCGTCACAGGGTGTGCAGCTCCATCTGGACAGTCTTTGAGGAGAGAATGACATGTTATTATTCACGCCGAAGATATTGGATGATGCCAGCTCCATAAGTGACAAGTCTGCTCTGAGCGAGATCAAGTTCGTGATTGTCTCTTGCCATCGACCGATCGTCCATCTTGATCACCATTGTTGCTTCCCTGTCTCCCTCAATTTGCCTTTTCAATTTATTTCTCGCATACAATCACAGTATTCAAGAATCCGATTACACATTCGCATTCACGACCTCCTCGGTATGCACGAACAGTGCATTCGACTCCGCGCTTGACCCGCGTCCGTGTGCTGGTGGCGTGAGGATGTCTTCCGAGTGCTCGCCCTTCGACTGCGCACCAGGTGTCGCGGAAACGAGTGCATGCAGCGTGTACTCGCCCGCGTCGGTGATGTTTCCCGCCGTGTTGATGTCAAGCCCGACTAGCTTGGCCGCGGTACGCGCGATCGGAGTGTCTATAAACCCAGGGATCGTATGTGTGAAAGCAAGGCCTGGGTGCCGCGCAGCGAGCTCCTGTGGATTGAAATATCAACGCATCAGTTTAGAATTTAAGCCGTTTCTCACCTCATCCAAGAGATCCATGTACGTCACAATCTCGCCCATAGCGCGCTGACCTGTGTATCCGTGCTTAAGACCCAGATTGTCGATCTCAATCGGCGTCCCGCGACCCGCTGCTAGGATATTCAAGACACTCGCCGCTTCGCCCTTTGCGTGCGCGGCCTCCAGCGCCGGCAAAAGCTTCAGCATGAACGCTGCACGGGCATAGTAAGTTACCGCCATCTTACGGTCGAGGCCCTCGGACGTCTCGTCGCGGTCGTCGAAGCTGAAGATACCACAAGAGACGACCAGAAAATTCACCCGTGGTAGATGCGGAAGGAGCGTCGACAGCGTCGCGTTCACGTTTTTGATGAGGGAGACGTCGCACTCGACGAACTCGTGCTTCCATCCCGATTCGGAGGAGGCGGGCTTGGGGAAAGATGCGAGGATGGACGCAGCGGCGGAGGCGTTGCGCCCGATCAGGATGATGTGCGCCTTGCCGTTGGTGTGGCGCGCCAAGGCTTCCGCGGTGCCACGACCTATCCCTGAGGTGCCGCCGACGAAGACAGCTACGGGAAGGTAGGATGGTTTGTATGAGGCATTCGAGGCCTGGACGTCGGAGAGGGAAGGCATGCTGGAAGATACAGATTGTGTGCTCAGACGTCAGGACTTTTATCCCTTGCGTGTTGTCCAATTCAAGTAGCGAGAAGTACAGTCAGCCATGATCCAGACGAGTCTCACTGTCTCAGTCAGCAAGATCCCGGCTGCGGGGCTGCGACAGCTGCTCCGTTTTACCGGTCAGTGTAATGGATGATCAGTCAGCGCTCGGCGGCGAGCGCTTGAGCCTCCGCCTCAGCTAGAGTCGCTGGAACTCCAGATGGTCGGAACTGTATCTCGGCTGAAGAGTCTGGTAGAAAGCAACATAATTACAACAAAGCACCTTCCTCCAGGCTTGAAGTTGGAGGCAACTGGGGTCGGCACGTGCCGGCACTCGGCAATCGATTATTTGAATCATGAAAACTAAACCAAACACAGCTGGTCTGTCTCGCCACCAGCGTGACCTCCGCTTCCCAGCCTGCAACCAAGCGACAATCCGAGCGTCTTCCAAGTCCTTTTGTTGGAATTGTCGCCGTAGAAAACTGAAAGGCGCTCGGCCGGCGTTTGGTCCGCTTGGTGCTTCCTCTATCGCTCTCCCCCATTGACAGTCCGTTTCTACCTTGTGATTCCAACCTTCAGGCTCAAGGCGATGTTGAATTCGCTGCCGTAATTCTCTTTGGCTCGCTGGCACTGACAATTCTATCACCAAACCAAGCGAGCGCATCTGACAGCCGTGAAAAGAACGAGTATCCGCACAGTAGGGAGCAATCCGCGCACGCGTCGAGCTTGGCGCTATCTAAAGTATTTATCGGCTTCTACGTGCACGCCGCCGGGTTGATAAAGTACCTAGTACGGTGAGGTGAGTGCTCCTATCTATTATGAGACAAATCTGGGTCTCACACCCCCCCATCCCCGCTTCAAAACATGTTGACCGCTTCTGTACATCGGCCTGTGTTATAAACACGATCGCATTCTTCCTTCACACGGAACTGGACACAGGTGCTTTTTTCAAGCTGCAGCCTACTGCTGCCGTCCTCGATATCGACGAGCACACCCGCCGCCTCGCCGCGGTTGCGACTGCCGCGCGGGCGTCCCCGAGATCGCTTGGTTTGCGCAGCACTTTATTCCAGAGATTCTTTTCCTGTCGAAGAAAGAGGCCTGCGATATCGTAACTGCTGCTAGATTCTGGCTTCGCTGACAAGAATCTATCTCTGTTCTGTGCGATATGAAAGCCCCCGTGTATTCTGTCTCTAACTCGACGCGAACAAGGCAACATGACATTCTCCCGCTCTAGTTGGTTCAATGTGGACCCTACTTTGACTGGTTCCTCCAGCGGATGAAGCATAAGTTCCAATTCTTCCCTCCTTCGGCTTCCGCTAAATAATTCAGACCAAGGTTCAAAGACTTGCTTTCTCCGTTGTTGTGACCCAGGGGCATGTACGACACCCTTGTTTGTCAATTCTTGTAGATTTACACGCGCAAATTCCGAAGTGCTGCGGACAATACTTGCGCGTTACTCATCCATCGGCTGTTGACTGCAGGAATTCACTGATCTCGGGCCAAATGCACCCTAAAAATATGTGGAAGTTCTTCGTGTCGCTGCTCCTTGTCTGCATGACTGACCATTGTATCTTTCCGATCCGCATTGTCCGCGCATTATGGCAGAAAACGCTACATTCTTCGCGTTGTTCCAGCTTCAATGCTGCTCAGCGGTGTGGCGTGCACGTTTCTATCCGGGATAAGCCGGTTCGTCAGTCGGAAATAGAAAACCTGCTCGCTCCGTTTCCCAGCCCTTCCGCCGCCGCCACATACTACTCACTCACATTCAAAGGCTTCCCGAAACATATGGAGGAGGGTTGGTTCATGGGGTCTGCCTTAGTCTTTTTGTTTCTCTCTGATGGTAGCCCTCCATAGACCCCGATTGATAAGAAGTAAATAAATCTTAGACCGCTCTCCCTCCACCAAACCACACTTTCGGCACCTTGTCGCACACTATGAGTCGCGCCTCACAGTATGCCACCAGATACGGAAAGCGTAAAATTACTACAACGTATAGCACAGGTTTTTTGACTCGCTTTGTCAAGTCATCGCCAGGCAAGAATATTATTGTAATGACTGCTTGACTGGTCCCACCAAAAAATATCCCAGAAGGACGGTGTGTCATGACGAGATGCGTCAGAAGTATATTGCCCTTCTTTCATTTCTACCACAATGCGATTTGTCGAACAAGTATGTTTTCAGCAAACTTTGACGCTAGTGCATGTCTATTGTCCACGACACAAATAAGATGTTGATAATTCTGTAAATATTTGAGAGTATACTAGTGCATATGAGGATGATTTTCCTCTGCAAAAGTGAAGCAATATGACCAGTCTATGACTCGGAAAGCAACGGCCTTTCATTCTGATTACCTAATGTGCAAATCTTTTACCTTCTCGTATCTAGTACGCGACTATGTAATAAAATGCCTAGCACCTAGCAATTGCAAGAGACCTTTTTGGACCCTCCATTCACCCAAATAGTTTCAGATTTGTTGACGCGTTACATCCCACACACAAGGCTCGAAGATTAGTCGGTAGCCGAACTTAAAGGTTCAAGGTACCGTGATTCCTATCAGACTAAGACACCAGTAACCTTCAAATGTACGCCCGTCCAGGCTATAGATAAACTTACGACCTTACTTGCTCTGTAGGGATTAATCGGCCCCTCCTTTCTTGTCTGTCGCGTCGCACACGTTCATAACACATTGTATGAACTTCCGATTCCATTCTATGCGGTCTTTTCCGAACACAATTCGATGGTCCATTATTTGGTGTTCCGTCGATTTGTGAAGTTGGTAAGCTCGTAGCAAGGCCTATCGGGTAAGCCCCTACCAATAGCTCCGTGTTGGGTGGTCTCACTTGCTTTACAATGCGGTCTCAGTGGCACTCAAGTCACGGCATATCAGGACGGTATTCTTCATCTTTGCACCCATCGGCGAGTGTGAGATTCCCGGCGTTTCTAAGCGGGACCGTGCCGTGTAATCTACCTACCTACCTACCCGTTGATAGCACACCTAGACGTCAGTCACTCTGAGTCAACATGATCAAACTTCATCAGAGGGCGTTCAACTGAAGGGATTCTACAGCCGAACAACCTGTCCACGTCTCTCGATCTCCCCTATTCGGATGTTTTTTTTGCGCGCGCGATAGAGGCTCAAAGCTTGTGAGGTATCATTTTCTCTACCTGCAACCCCAGGAGAAATTTATGTGTTAGCGGACAAACCGCTCAGCCACAGCAATCATGATTTCTCCTCCCAATTGATGCCTATGTTTATCGTGGTCCGCAGCCTCTCTGGCGTGGAAAGTGGTTCCTTAATTTTGTGCATTCACAGTTCTTGCTCATTACTCAATGGTCACGGTGATAACCTAGGCTCCCTCCGGCATGCATATGGGAGATCATCGGCCGTAGAGTACTGTAAGTCCGTTCTTGAAAATACACACCTCGCGACACAGTTCATGCATGCCATTCTTTCTTTCTTCTGGTCCTGTCTTTAATTAAATCTTCGCCATCCTGATGCATCCAGATTCACTCTTAGTGCACAGGGGTTCGGAGAGCTGGTTCTACTTTCGCTCCCCAAAAACAGTGGCTAACCTGTTTATTCTTGAATCTTGACAGAACAAGATCGTTCCACCTCGGAACCAGAGCAGTCTTTGTTTTGAAGCAGGGTGGCAAAATTCAACATGCGAGCTCCTTGGTCAAACACTCGGCTGGATAAATTCAACACGCCGTACATAACACGACGTTAGTGCTATTATGTTCGACCTCGGGATGTCGTCTGTCCTTTGAAGATCCTGCCTCTCAGTACATAATTCCAAGTTAGCCGGAAGACCGCGATCTCAGATCAGAGCTTCGAGTTAAATTTACGGACTTCCAGTGTCTTCCACAGCGCCTCACTTTCGCCCAGCCCCCTTGGCTGCCGTTTACGGGTGTATAAACACTCTGTCACCTCTGTCGCTCCTTCCCGTGCCGCCCATGGCCGTGTACTGGAATCACCACCGTGAAGTCGTTGCTGCCTCGAGGACATTAACACCGCCCACTAGCATCATTTCTGTCGATCGTCTCTACGCGCCAATCTGCAACAACGATTGGCTGGTCATTCCCAGCGAGACTATCAAGGATGTCTTACAGTCTGTCCTGAAGGTCCGCAAGAGCTGGAAGACCCTCCGCAACGGCCAGACTGTCTGGCCTTTGGATCTAGAGGCTGCATTGCTGGAGGGTATGTACTACCGTTTCTTTGTCCAGGTTTATTGCTGATGCCGCCTCAGGGTTGCAGAGCTATGTTCCCGACGACTCTCGAGAAACGCGCATGCTCGGCCGCTTCCCGCGGAGAAATCGCTTCATATCAGATTATATTTTCGAGAAGACAGGAAAACGACGATCTGCAAAACAGGTAAGTAGCCGGCTGCAGCAACTACGGGAGTCGTGCGGGGAGAAAAAATGTGTGTTTTGGGACCTTCCTCGCCATTGTCTTGCTAATTATGCGGCGACACGCCGACGCCCTATGTAGTGCTGCATTTGCTTTCTCCATTCCGGCAACCGACCGCTCATAGTTCTCCCCCTGCGTCAAGCGACTGTGGAAGTGCCTCGCCCGTAGATTGCACCTCCCTTCGTCGTTCAATCGTGTACATTCTCGATATCCTTCCCGAGGACTCACATGAGGGTGTAGCTACCCTCGGCTCTCCTCAATTCTTGGACAAGCGCAACGCCATTCATATCAGTGACCATCCGCGCCGTCTCAGCTCTATCAACCCTACTATCACCTTCCTTTCCCCGTCCGTCCTCGCCGCTCAATCTCGGTTTTTCGTCCATTCAGAGGATCGAGTTCTGCATACCGAAATTTCGCCCCTGGTCTCTGTCGACGTCGTCCACTCGGATGCAGCAACAATTCCCGATTACCTTTACAGCACTAGTCTCCTTCCTGGATACTGGAAAGTCATATCGAAGAGCCCTGGTAAATCCGAAGTTCTGCATGCATCGCCCTGCTCACATTCATCTCAACCACCGTATCCTAGATCCGACGCGCTTTACCATCTTGCACGAGGTTATCAGGGACGATACCTCGCGGGTGGTTTTCTCCGCCATGTACAAGTTTGCATACCCTGCACGGTTGGCGTCCAAAGCTCCCTTCAATGACCGGCATTCCCCGTGCAAGGCCGACTCACAGCAACGGCGTTCGCCGATTTCCCTTACGCACCACTCGCTATGCCACCCATACACCCTGCGCGCCGCGTCGGCATGGAACCCCGTAGAGTCATCGCGCGGAAGCTCTCCTATGCAAGGAAATCTCAGTCCCGGACTCCTCGACCGGTCGGACCTGTTTACCTTCTAAGTTCTGACCTAACAAATCAGGTGAGTTCCGACAAGTACGCTCCAATTTAGCGTCCCTAATATCTTGGCATATACTTCAGGTACCACAGAGCGAGATCCGAGATCAGACAATACTTATACCCCAGCTATTTTACTTCATTGATTGCATCCATGATCATAACATTACCGTTACGGACCGGGCCGAACACGCGAATTCCATGCCATTGGTTTACTTGTGCATCACCTTCGGCATGGTTTGCGAAGGAACAGTAGCACTCAATGGACTGTTAACTGTTAAACTTGTTACTTATTCCTTCCCTGTGCATATGAGAAACAGTAGTGATGCCGCGATGCCGCAGTTCAGTTCAGTGCAGAACCAGAACCCTTGTTGGATAACCTAGTCGCGTCCTGCTCTGATCATGATGCTTCCCCCTCGGAGTCGGGGAAACATTTTCTCTCGTTTCTATGAAGTCGTCTGGTTTTCGTCCCTATACATGGCGCTCAGTCCTGCATCCATTGAATCATCATCGGAAGATACGCAATACAACTCGCCCGATGTTAAAAGATCAACGCAATATATATACTACTTATAAATTAATTCTTGCCAAAGAACTCCTCCGCGACGAACTCCCAAATCCCCTGAGGGTTGTTGAACAGCTCCTTCGTGAACTGATACTTTTTCGTCCCTTGTTCCCACACGTACTCGAGAATTCCGTCCTGCTGGTCGACGTAAGGAATCGCATTCCGGAAGTTGAGCGTGAGGTCCGCCGAGATGGGGAACGGCTGCGGAGCTTTGGGATCGTCTTGCAGCCCAGCGAGCTCCAGTTCCCCAATCACTGACGAAAAGTCGGTGACCTCGGACCCCTTGACGCCGCCATCAAACTGGCTAGTCTTGGCCGTCGGCGTGCCCCCAAAGACGGCGCTACGCACGCCGTGCTTCTGGAAGAGGTACGAAGAAAAGATGGAGCACGTCGACGCGCAGATGCTGTTCGCTACGAGTACGTAGTCCATGCCAGCAAAGGCCGGTACGGTGAAGTTCGTCACGTCTGAGGCTAGGCCGAAATCGTCAAAGAACTTTTGCGAGTACGCGTCCGCGACGCCGTTGACGGTCTGCGGAACCGAAGGGTCCATAAACTGGCTGTTGTTTGTGAGAAGATTGTACTCGAGCTGTATGCAAACCATCAATTTGTTGCCAACGCCAGGGGAAGAAAAGGAAGAAGAGCACGCACATCCCGGTAGTACCCATAGAAGTACTCGCTATTCAGGTCCTGTGTCGCTGCAGCCGCGACGGACTCCCGCCGTGTGATGTCAGTGTCGCGGAATACAGCGGGGAAGCCGGGGTACAGGTCGGTAGGGAACAGACTCCAGAGTGCCACGGCACCGGCGAAGATGTAACCGCCACGATTCCCAGAATTATCCACGAGGATGTGCTCCACGCCCGCCTTCTTCAAAGCATTGAGACCATCGTAGAGCACAGAAGAAATTCCCAGTATGTAGGGTTCAAAGTCCGTCCCGTCCGAAGGCTCAAACTGCTCGAAATACAGCACGCCAACCTTCGGGTGCTCGGCGAGCTGATACACGTCGAGCGTAGTTACATGCCCAAAGGAAGTCACTGGGCAGATGATCAGTCATGCGAACGAGAACAAAGCGGCGAGACATAAGCGCACGGTTAGGCTGCACATAATTTCCTGAACTCGCGAGCTTGTTCAGCCCGCTAGAGCCGCGTACGGAAGGTTGGCTCTCCGGCCGCACGACGCCCTTCCGGCGCGTGATGCGCGCAGGGATCACATCTCTGCGGTGGCGCTCCTCGACCGCACGCTTGCTCGTGGCCACAGGCAGCAAGCACGTTTCGGAGATGAACGACGCAGTCGTGTTCCCCGAGCCGAGGAAGGATGCCGCCCACGGGATGGTCAGAGTCTTCAGCCCCTTGGCTGTCTGCAGAACGACGTTTACGGAGTCGGCCCCGGGGTAAAACGCGCGCTGGCCGAAGCGTCCGACTTCCTGCGTGAAAGCGCCCGAGCTGGTATCTTATCAAATGAATTTCAGTCAACCACGCAAACAACTCGAACATTGTGGCGACGCACCGGCGGAATAACGCGACATGAGGCGCATGTACCGCGGGTTGACCGTTTCGTATGCACCAACGAGGCCGTCGTAAATGCTCGACTCCGTCGCGAGGTTCACAAGGTATTCGCTCGCCTCGAAGCCGTTGATAGACAGGATCCGCGCGCCGTCGTACGGACGGACCTTGACGCCAATGGATTCAAAGTACGCCTCCAGCCCGGCGCGGCCCTGGTTGGGGAAGTCGTAGTTAACAAGGAACGTGGGGTACGCGGTGGCAGAGGACGTGCTGGTTGCCAGCGTGGCGATAGAGAACGGCAGGTTGTAAGTGAATGATTCGGTGCAGTCTGCGACAAAGAGCGTGTGTCCGTCAGCTTCGCGATTCCACGCGTCTGTTACCTGCGGTCTTGCGTGAGGTCGGGATAGAAAGGATGCAGCAAAGGATAACGTACGGCAATGTTAAAATCCCAGTCAGTCTTGTACTCGGACGCGGCAGTCTTCTTTTGGACAGCTGACAGGAGGCTTAAATGTGCGGGGACCACGGGGAAGAATCTAGCATACTTTCAAGAAGAGATGCGACATTCACGGCGTGCGGAATGAGAGGATTTGGGGAGTGAAGGAACCAGGTTTCCAAGCTGTACCACGGGAGCGCCTTGACATTTGAATCAATGACAGCGAGACTGCGCGTCTTGTTGAACGGGACATTGAGCTCGCAGGCGTGCGCGACTTTGCTGGACACCCAGGTCGACGCGGACGCGACGGTGCACGGGTCGGTGACCCTGTATGTAGGTGCAAGTGAGAAGGGAAGACAGATAAGCGGACAGACATACGTTTTGCCGCGGACCAGGCCCGTGGCGGCGGCTACGACGAGGAGGGCGGAAAACATGGCGTGAGGTAGGACGTAGGGAAAAATCCGGCACGGTCCATGCTTTAACTAGCCGAGAAGTAGCGGAGGCAACGATAACGCGCGTGTTAGCTTTGACAACGGCCGGTGCCAAGCACATCTCTCCGCGTGATAGTTTGTGCCATGACGGTGTTCCGACAGACTCGCTGAAGTCGATCGGCTGAGAATGTATGACCAGCGAGCGCGGGGCCTTTCTCGCACAGAGCGGCGCGGTACCTCTTGTCGCATTCAGACCAGAGCGTCGCATTTCTCGACGCGAAAGGTGGCTATCAGAAATTGTGGATCCTTGGAAACTACGCGCACGCGGCGGATCTGATGCGCTGTCTGGTAACCACATGAACAGATACGCCCTATATGCGAGTCCGAAACTTGTTTTATGCAATTTCATATGGAGAGCGAGCTCAAAATTCGGTTGAGCGTGCGAGAGGCTAACCTATCTGACCAAAGAAAGAAAATGAAGCAACTCGTTGTCATACCTTCAATGTACATGTTCAGTTGTAGCTATAGGCATATTTCTCTTGGCTCGTCGTTCACGGATATGTCAGGATTGTGAGCTGGTCGCTGCTGGCTGGCAGGCAGCTCTCAAGGTGTAACGCACGAAGCAGATGGCACCATACTTCATACCATGTCGAGGTATACGGTTTCGAATGGAAGCTTCCAGTAGATAAAGGCACAGTCTCTGATGATCATGAGGTGGTGGTGGTGCGGAAGAGAGCGGATCAGTCTATTTCTGGCTCCGATGCCATCTTGTCACGTCAACAGCGCGCCGTCAACAAAGCGACCTGAAATTCCAACGTCCAATCATGATCAACTTGAAGTACCTAGGTCTCGGTACCGGACAATAACCACAACTCATGTCATATACTGTTCGTGTATGGAACTGTTCCGGAGACCCCATCGCGTCGCCGAATGCTGGCGGTGTCCCGGTCACGGGGTAGTCTGTCGCCATCGAGCCCACCGTGACATGGCCGAAAATGCATTGAATGTCTGCCCTCAAAAAATCAGGGATGCTTTGGGAAACTGGTAGGTGTTCTCTGCTCTCCCTCTGGCTGGCGATTGGCGACCGTCACGGTCAACCTGGACGCGCCGGTCGTGTCAACCGACCCTTGGCAGTCCGTCGCGCGCCTTCATACACATACTACTAGCTCGCGCCCACTCGCGCGGATCGTTTTCGCGTTATCATACATGCACGTTTCAGTATCTGCAAAGGAAAACGTCATCTTGAATCCGATTGATCATTGAAGGCTACCAGGTCGCAGGTATGTCTTGATCAGTAAAACGGCCTGATTGAGATACACGCCAAAACTCCCCACTAGTTCTAACACAAAATTTATAAGTAATGATACACATAGGCAGTCAATCAAGTCATGGACGCCAACGACCCGCGTCCCAATAACTAATATGTACTCCGTCGACATTTCATCAATCGTTCGTGCGTTCATCTATCTGTCCTATAGGTCCACCATCCCGACATTATACTTGGCCGGTACGCCCTCGCGCGCATGCGAGTGGAGGAAGCGCGGCGGCCAGATGACGCAGTACATGCTCATCGCGATCCACAGAGGAACGGTGTCGAGGGAGTAGAAGTACGCTTCGTGCGTTGCGACTTTGCCGTTGTAGCTGTGAGCGATAGATGGCATGGTCAATGGACTTGCAAGAGAGAGAAAATAATAGGGTGTGCTCACCCGCCGGCGAATTCGACGATACGGAAGGCGGATCGAATCTGTGGAGGGAGACGGTGCGTGTTAGGCCAGGCATAGTGAAAGGAGCCAAGGTGAACGCACAAGGATACCGATACACGTTAAGCAGATGGTGTAGTATAGCACACGCCAATCGCCGCCGCCGATGAGCGAGTTGTTTGCCATTCTTTGGGCCTTGGAGTGCCAGGCGTCAGGGAATTGCGTCCGGCTACGTGATGAGATGTCAGTACTCATATCGCCGGAAGGACCACAGTTGGACGTACATGCGCCAGCCAAAGACGAGGAGAAGGAGCGTGAACAACCCGAAGGATGCAAGCTGGAGGCTAAGCCCAGTGAGCACGACCTGCGGGTTTCATTTTCATAAGCAGAGAAGCAGCGTACGTGCGGGTAGCGACGCACCTTCGTCCCAATGTTCGCTGAGCTTGGGTTCTTGGACGCCGTGAGCCCGCCGCCGCCGCCCTGGAGGAGAAACGTCAAGACGTCGCTCCACACGAACATGCGCACAATGCGTGATGGCCGTATGAACATTGCGCGGTTAATGATCTCGTCGTCAAATGTCGAAGCGAGGCGTGCCAGGAGGATATAGTCATTTGCGAGGAACGCGCACGCTGGATTTGTTTGTGAATGACTATGCGAGACGCAGGGATACCGACTCACGCGAGAGGAGGATGAACTGAGATATCTCAGCAGGGACGCATCGAAGAAGCCTGGCAAACGCACCAAGGTCATGATCATGTAGATTCCGAGCGTTTCCGGGGAGTTGGAGAACGGGATGCGAATCGCGAAGCCAGCGGCCATCGCTTTATGAGACAGGAGTGAGCCACATTTTTGCATCGCGTCGGGCGCTGAGAACGCACCCGTCATCCCGATCGTGAGTGGAAGCATGTAGCGCTGCCGCCCGTATCGGAAAAAGTCTGTTCGGGCATGCGTCACATGTTTGTGAGTAGAGGCAGGGAAAGGGACGTACGTATCCAGTGGATGAGAGCAGAGAGCCCGTAGAGGCCGAGCGCAATGTATGCGGGGATTTTTTCGGGTATGTATCCACCGCTGCAACATGGTCAGCTGATGATTCACTTTGCGGATAGGAGGACGCACATAGGGTCCGATGCGGCAAGGGCGGATGCGGCGAGGGATAGAAGGAGAAGAGTGCGAGAGAGATACTGGCTGGGCATCTGGCTGGCGTGGGCAGGGTGGATGGAAAGAACGACGTTGCATAACCATTAAATATAGACGATAGGGAAAAAACCTCGCTGGTTTCTTCAGTGCACAGCTTCCTGAAAATTGATGGTGCGTAGTGATCCGCTGCGGAGGGCTGCGGTATGGAGGGAAACCAGCGAGGTGATTTATGCACCAGAGCGTCTCCGCAGCTGCTGCTCAGGCAAAACTTACAAGAGGCACGGTATCAAGTGTACTACAACAGATCATGTGAGGTGGTACAATGGCAGGTATTTATTAAAGCGAATGAATAACGATAATGTTCCGATGTGTGAAGGAAGGTCACATCCAGAGGACGAGGAGATGCGCAAGGAGCGGTAGGAGTGTGGCAGGCAGGTTATGTATGAGGTGCTAGGGTAGGGAGCGCCATGGGTCGGACGTATGGGCGTGGCGTGGCGATCGCGGCCGCGGGCGGTGGTACTGTCGAGCGCTGTACTCGTTCCGAATGATATCGGAGAGATCATCGGACGTGCGCTCGACGCGCCGCTCAACACTGACTTCGAGCGGCGGCGGCAGCATTCGGTGGTTGACCTGCCGGGAGAGATCAGTATGATATTCATGACTCATTGTTTCTACTCGATCATACCTTGAACGCAGGTCGATATGCCGACGTTGGGGACTAGTCAATACGCATCTATTCAATTTCCGCGCGCTCATTCAGAGGAGAGTCACGCACTGTCATGCTCCAGCTCGTCTCCCCGCCGTAGTCGTACGTCCGCGTCGTCATCGTCGTGTAGGGGACCGTGAAGTTGCCCGAAGTGAGCACATGCTCGGCCGCGGGCCAATCAGGCTTGCTGCAATTCCACCGCATCTCGCGCAGCTCTTTGCGGGTGTTGAGCGAGATGAGGAGCGAGTTTGCGTACACTGTATGCGCGGGTTATATGAGCTTATGAAGAGGGGGACGAACATACATTTCCCGATGACAAAGTGCAGCCCCAGGAAGACGAGGTTGCGGGGCATCGTCAGCCACTGGGCGTGAGGGGATTGTCTTCAGTACCGTCCGAAAAGAAAGCAATGGATACAGACTCACGCAGATCAATGAGGCCGTCGTGGTGACGCTTTCGGCAAAGTGGGATGAGTGTCCTGTCAGGCGAAGCACATAGCCATGCGGAAGCGACTCACCAGGTGATGAACCCATTCTCCAACGTGTAAAGTGTCAGCGTGTTCACCACATGTGCCATGCTACAGGTCGAGTTCCATCCAATTAGCACTTGTTCATCACAACCGGTCAAACTGCTCGCGCCACGCACATAGTCGACGCCGTCCTTCGGCGCATCTTCTGCAGGAAGTAGCATAACCAGGCGGTGATGATGATGTCCACTGCGGCGGAGAGTGTCAGGCCCGTTGTGAATATCCACTAATCGATTCGGGTTCGTTGATCCATGGGGTGGGAGAAGTGAGAAGTGAAAACGCACTCCTGGTAATGCTTGGTGAACGCGCTGTACTGTTTGACGTGGATCCTTGCGGTGACATGAGGCGGTATTTACAAGGAAACAGGGCGGTGGTACGCACATCTCTGTGGTGGACACTGCGGGCCGCAGATTCGCCGTCAAGCAGGCGAGCCGGGTTGAATCAGTGTATTCACATACCGGAGGCCGCAACTGCGGGGTCAAGATTCGGTCATTAAGGAGATTGATTGCGAAAACGAACTCACAGAGGCGGAGAAACGCGAGCAAGGCCTGTCCGCGCGCCGTTAGCCAGCTAGAAGGTAGACAAAGAAGGAACGGTACGCACGATCGGAGCTGTGATCCACCAATTTTTCCCGCTCGCTGTATCATTGTGACATCGAAGAGTCAAGAAAAGAATGGATCATACGCGGGCGAACGCGCACATTGGTAGATCTTATGCGCAAAATACCTGCTCGTTGATAGCAATAGGAATCTGCTGCGACGGAAGTAGGTGGACGACGGATGCGTACCAGTGCACTATGAGCGTTTGGATCGCCTGCTCCGAGCTTCTGGGTGAGTATGTATCTTGGGGGTACCTCCGACACGCACGCACCGTCACCACAACAGACAACTGTATAACGAGAATGTATCAGCCTAAAGAACGCATCCGACGCGAAGCGAAGAAGCGTACAGCGATGGACCTGCAATGCGATTATCCAGCCAGTGAAAGTGAGTGTCAGCAACGAAAGTTTGAGCTGACCATGAAATAATGGGATACGCTCGCTGAAATGGTGCGGTATGATTAATGGCTCGGTGTAAGGTATTCATGTCTAGCACGTACCGGTCTCCAAAATATGTGATGAAATAGTCGTATAGCGAAGTTACAATGAATGCGCTGTGCAGAAGATCAAGGATCCTGGGAAGCAGAAGACAATGAACCGCCGAAGGATGACGCGAGGACGGGCGGTTGGCGCACCAGACGAGAATCAGCTTCGATGTGCAGTGAGCGTGTGGGATGCAGAATAAGCAAACACGCACTATGCAGGGTGCTGCGTTTGTTCTCCCCCGGATATAGTCGAAAGTATATAATGCATTGGACGGAGAGGATGCCGCTCAAGCTGACCCATTCTTTTTAACCCGGAAGGGACGAGGAAAGGCTAATGGAAAGACGCACAACAGACCGACGGAGCCGCCGACCAGCAGCGCGCCCAGGGTCGAGGCGATGTCGGAGGTCATCGCTGGCTGGCCTGACCGTGTCGGAAGAGCAGAGAAGACACGTCGCTCCGTTTTGTGCGCGGCTTAAAGCATGCTGTTGATCATCGACTGATTGCTTGCAGAGCTTCTTCAAAGGATTTGTGGCGTCGAGGATTAGACCTTTTTGGAACTGAGCGCTATTCTCAGATTAATGATAAGACACACATCTATTCCTCCTGCAGATTGGGAGGTCTAATAACGAGCTCGAGAGTGTGCGCTGAGAGCCGAGCTGCAGGGGATGGGGGGCGGCGTCGCGGGAGGCACTCGAGCTTGAGCGAAA
>QVIE01002102.1:0-22620 GCA_013387415.1 Panellus pusillus | reverse complement strand
AAGGAAGGGAAGGGAAAGACGCACCCGACGAAGGTAGGCAAAATCGTGCACGCGCGCGCCTCCGTCTGGATGGCACACGGTGCTCGAGCGCTTCGCGCAGGTCCGGGAACGCGACGAAGTACGGGCCTTCGATTTGATATACCCCCGTCAGCCAACCAGTAAGTAGAAAAAGAAGAAGGCAGGCCTACCCTTCCACGCCGAGCGCCCGGATTTGAGGAGCAGTTGCGTAGGTCGCATGCAGTGGCGGAAAATTCGGAAGCGTGTGTGCGGGTGTTTGGAGTGCGGCACTTCACATATTCTCCGTAAGTCACATTTCGTAAGACACAGAACGTGGCGCTGCCAGACATGATTTGCTACAGTCGAGGCTGTAGCCAAACAAACAGTCTCGTCCTCTCCCCCATCCCCGAAGCATTAACTTGCTTCTACCCCCGCTTCCGCCTCTCCTCAATCCACTCGCAATGGCATCAGAACTATCCCAGCAATACGCATGTTAGTCGTCCTCTTTGACAACCGACCTACGATCCCGATTTTTCCCGCTGCTTCAAATTTTGGATATCCGTTGGTTGGAAGGGCGGAGCCTCTGCCGGCTGTACATGCGACGGGGTGCAGAATGGAATGCGCGCGTTTGGGACGGCCTTGCGACCCGACACTCTGGGGCTTGCGGATGTCCCGTGTCTGCCCTCGGCGCTGGGATATCTATCTCCACTGAGCGGGTATAACGGCCTGCGGAGCGCGGTAGCGTCTCTTCGGTCGCGCGCATATGTTTGCCCTTCGAATGTGCCTCATGCCAAGTTTGATTTCGATCTGCTCGCGACCGATGGGGAGGCGACCGCGTCGCGGAATTCGCACTCCCAGTTTTTTTTCTTTACCGTCCTATTCTGTCTGCCTGCGTGTCAATTCCGTGCTATGCGCACTGCCTCGGATAATTTGGCCACACGTCTTTTTTTACTACCGGTCTTTTTTCGTCCGTGATCTAACCCTCGTTACCAGTCCGTGCTCAAAAATCGATCGGCCTCGTCGGCGGCTCACCCGACTACATCGTCGCCCCCAACTTCGAGGTCCCCGACGTGCCTGCGCGGATCTACCATTACAGTGCTGACGGACGGCTTTTTGCATATGCGTTGCCCAACGTGTTAGTCCTACGACCTCTCCCCCGCCTGTCCTATTGACATTTCACAGGGTGAGGATCTTCGAAGCAGAGGGCGCCCAGCTCCTCCAGGAACTCCCCCTCCCCAACGTCGTAGACGTCAAGTTCTCGCCGCGCGGTACTTACATCTCGACCTGGGAGCGTCCTGTCAAACTCGAAGACGGGGCGCAACACAAAAATCTCCGCGTGTTCTCTTCGTCCACCGGAGAGGAGCTCACTTCCTTCAGCCAAAAGGCCCAGGACGGCTGGGACCTGCAGTACACCATCTCCGAATCGCACGCTATTAGGCTTGTCGGGTCGGAGATCCAGGTGTTCCGCCCCGCCGAGTGGTCGAAGGGGATCGTCGACAAACTCAAGGTCGAGGGTGCCACGAGCGTCTCCTTGAGTCCCGGGCTAAACCCGTCCGTGGCGGTCTTCGTCGCCGAGAAAAAGGTGCGTCGCATCGGGCCTGCAATCCATTTTGATTGGGCTGATCAATCGCTGTCCATCCAGGGCGCGCCAGCGAGCATCAGGATATACGGCCTGCTGTCTCTCAACAGCCCGCCCACATGCCAAAAGACGTTCTATAAGGCGGACCGTTCGCAGATCAAGTGGAACGACCTGGGCACGCAGGTTCTGTTGCTCACGCAGACGGAAGTCGACAACACCAACAAGAGCTACTATGGAGAGACGGGGCTGTACCTCTTGAGCGCTGCCGGCAACTTTGATTGTCGAGTGACGCTCGATAAGGAAGGGCCGATCCACGACTTTGCGTGGAGCCCGACGTCTAAGGAGTTTGGAGTGGTTTATGGATGTGCGTCTATTTTCTACTCTCCTCCCATCACAGATTGCAGTCATTATTGACCTTCCGGCGCTACACAGATATGCCTGCCAAGACGATGCTATTCGATCAACGCGTCCGGACGATCTACGACTTTGGATCTTCACCACATAACTTCATCTCCTTCAACCCACAGGGTCGGCTCGTCGCGCTTGCAGGGTTTGGCAACCTTGCCGGGAAGATGGACCTCTTGACCGGCGAACCTTCGGCAAAGTGTGCACCATCGACGCGCCCAACACCTCGTACTGTGCGTGGTCCCCGACGGCCGTTTCCTCATGACCGCGACGCTGTCTCCCCGGCTCCGGGTAGATAACGGGATCAAGATCTACCACTGCACCGGCGCGCTGATGCATGTGCAGCTCACGGAGGAGCTCTACCAGGCCTCGTGGCGGCCCACGCCCGTCGACAGCGTCGCGCCCTTCTCCTCTAATGCGCTCCCCCGCCGCCGCAGCCGGCCGAGAGCGTCCGCCTCCTCGCGAACGTCGCGAAGCCTGTCCCGACGCGGCCCGCGGGGCGTACCGCCCGCCGGGCGCGCGGGGGCTCGCGACGCCCGCGATATTCAAGCGCGAGGACGAGGGCGGGACGGCGCGCGTGCCGACGGCGGGGACGGCGACGCCGCCGCGGGGTACAATCGCAGCCCGGCGCCGCCGGGGGCGGGGTCGCCTAATGGGTATCATCAGAATGGGAATAACGGGCATCAGAACGGGGGAGGCGGCATGTGCCGGGCGCCGCTCCGCACACGCCGAGTCCGGGTCCGGGGGATGGGGAGAAGAAGAGCAATCGGAAGCGGAAGGGGAAGAAGGATGGGGGCGAGGACGGCGGGCAGCAGCAGAACGGCAATCAGAAGCGGAAGGACAAGGGGGCGAACGGGGAGGTCCATGCGGAGGACGGGGGAGGCCGTCGATCGAGGTGACGCCTGCGAATGGGGACACGAAAGGGAATGGCCCTGGCTCGCTGTTCATCCCGCCTGGCTTTGAGGCGGACGGTGACGTGCCGCCGACGCCGGGTCTGGACGGCTCGCTGGACCCAACGGCGAAGAAGGTCCGGAATCTGAATAAGAAGGTTCGTCCCCCTTCACCTATCTGTCTTTGTGGCTCATTCCGCTCGTAGCTCAAGGCCATCGAGGAGCTCAAGGAGAAGGCCAAGCGGGGCGAGCGGCTTGAGGCGACGCAGCTCAAGAAGATGGAGGCGAGGCGGAGATACGGCGGGAGCTTGCGAGTCTGGACATTTAGCCTTGGCCCGTGTGCACCCCTACCTGGTGCCTTACCATCCCATTCTCGCCTTAGTCGCTTGCTCTGTGTTCAGTCTACGGTTTCTTTTAGAGTCATCCCTCCTTTTGATTGGCAGCTACATGAACACGGCGTAGCACAAGGGAGAGGAAGAGCGCTTGACATGCAAGAATCGATACATAGTATACAGCGATCATATGTGCCTAGCTCAGAGCTTGGCAGTAGCATTCAGCTTCGAGTTCAGCTTCGCCTGCAGCTGCAAGTTAGTGACTGCCCACAGAGAACGGGGCGACGGCACTTACCTTAACCGCATCCATGTACACGTCCGTGATAACCCAATGCTCCCGCTTCATATCGCGCCCATGGATAGCAAGCGCGAGATCCTTAGTCATTATCCCATCCTTGTCGATCACCTCCACGCACGCCGTCTCGAGCGCTTCGCAGAACGTCTTGAGCGGCGCGTTCCCATCGAGCTTGGCGCGGTGCAGCAGCCCCCGCGTCCACGCAAAGATGCTCGCGACGGGGTTCGTCGACGTCTCGTTGCCCTTCTGGTACTCGCGGTAATGCCGCGTGACGGTACCGTGCGCGGCCTCGCTCTCGATGACCTCCCCATCGGGCGTGATGAGCTCGCTCGTCATCATGCCCAGGCTGCCAAAGCCCTGCGCGAGGATGTCGCTCTGGACGTCGCCGTCGTAGTTTTTCGTCGCCCAGACGAAGCCGCCGGAAGATTTGATGGCTTGCGCGACCATGTCGTCGATAAGACGGTGCTCGTAGTAGATGGCTGCGTCGTCGAAGAGCGGCTTGTAATGTCTAGAGAAGGAGGTGAGTGAGAGGATGAGTGTAGGGTGAGGCGGACGCACGACTCGTAGATATCCTGGAAGATATCCTTGAAGCGGCCGTCGTATTTCTTGAGGATGGTGTTCTTGGTGGACATGAACAACGGCATCTTCTTCGAGAGCGCCATCTTGAAGGATGAGTGCGCAAAGCCGGTGATGGACTGGAAATTCTTCAGCACCAGCCGCGCTCCTCCCAGTTATCGTTTACCTCGTCAGTGTTATACATGGTCATGGCTACACCCTTCCCGACGAAGTCGTACACGTTCAGCGTCGTGGCGGGGGACCCGTCTGCTGGCGTGTAGACCATCTGCAGCTTTCCGGGACCCGGTGCGACAAAGTCGGTGCATCGGTACTAACGAAGAAAGTAAGTTTCGACTCTCAGGAGTGTACTCCCCGCAGACCTGGTCACCAAATGCGTGTCGGCCAATGACAATGGGTTTGACCCAGCCCGGAATGGGCTTCGGAATGCGCCCCAGAATGATGGGTTCGCGGAAGACGGTACCGCCGAGGATGTTGCGGATTGTGCCGTTTGGACTCCTCCACATCTCCTTGAGCTTGAACTCCTCCACACGGGCCTCGTCCGGAGTGATCGTCGCGCATTTAATGCCGACTTTGTGCTCCAAGATAGCCTTGGCGGCGTCGACCGTTACTTGATCGTTTGTCTTCACATTGTTAAGGCAGTAATGTGAAACAAATTAGGCTTGCGCACCTCGTCACGATACGGGAGTCCAAGGTCGTAGTACTTGATGTCCAGTTGGAGATACGGGAGGATGAGCTAGTGATGTCAGCGTCCCCCCTAGTTGGCATACAGGATTCATGTTTACCTCTTCCCTAATCTTCTTCCAGATGATACGAGTCATCTCGTCTCCATCCAACTCTACCACAGGATTGGCCACGACGATTTTCTTCATCTCGTTTCCTGTAAAAAAAGGTGAGGACAAGATCGGGGCGCACCGGACAGCCGGACGACAATCACACGGATTGTCGCCGAAACTCACGCGTTCGTGTACTGGTCGCAAAGGTTCTCGACGGTGCGAGGAGCACCCTCAATGTGTATCGGCTGGCTTGCAGCGATCGCGAACGGGGTAACATAGGAAAACCTGGGTCGGTGGCAGTCAGAAACAACGTGCTGAACACGGACGTGGCGCCAAATGATTCGCAATGCGGCCCGTACCTCTCAAGCCCGCCTTTACGATACCCGATTCCGGGGTATCAGAAGAGAAGATGTACTTCTGCTGACGATCAATCTGCGAGTCATGATACGCGCCGCACGTGACCTGGGGACTAAGTATTGACTCAGACTGTCACTTTGCTCTAGCACTGAGCGCTGAGCAGTCACGCTCTACTACCACTCGCGAGTCGCGCCTATGTACTTGTGTCCCGGCGCATTCAAACACCGTGGTGACAGCGCAGGTTTTTTTGGCCAGCCGTTATTTTTTGACTGCAGGCTAGCTAGCAGCAACTCGACGGTCGCGACCTGACGGTGACATTGTTCTGGAATCTGATCCTCTGTCAATGACCACTACATAACCTTCTCTGACTCAACACGGCGGAACGTCCGTGCGACTTGCTTTCAGTCATCATCTCCACGGTAAGCAAGTCACGGTTGACGCGAAGCAAACGCACGGGATACGCGGGCTCTCCGTTCTTGACAGTGACTTCAGGGTTGCTAGATAGCAATTGGTCTGCCAAGTCCGGATCCCCTTGAACCTACGGCCAGGGCACGCGGCAGCAGAAGCAAATGCCCTTTCTCTACTATAGCGGTGGGATTACACTCAATGGTTGGCCTGGATAAGCATCTCAGGAATAGAACATGCTGACGCTGCTCAGCTTCGGTAAGTGCTGAGCAATGGATAAACGGGCCAATGGAAGCTGTTTAAAAGAGAAAGTGTTTCCGGCTCGAACTCTGCAGCCATGGCGTCTCAAAATCACGAAACCACTCAACCTCTCCGGATCTCGATAGTTGGCGCAGGAATTGGGGGCTTGACAGCCGCCGTCGCACTCAGAAAGAATGGGCACCTTGTCCAGGTCCGTACATTTCTTATTTCGGCGGATTCTCGTGTCAATGATCCCAGGTGTTCGAAGCGAAGGAAGATAAGACAGAAATCGGTGCTGGTCTGGGTGTGCAGACCAACTCATTACGAGTTCTCGAGTATCTCGGAATCCGAAAGGAACTTCTGAGGGGCCTTCCCAACGACGGGGTATGGTGTTCCATGTTTTTACCTTTTTTCATCTGGCTAGAATACAGCTTCGTCTTTCACAGGGTGCCATGCTGGACAGTGTAAGTGGGATGGGTCCCAGCTTTGCTTTTTCTTCTAATAATGTGATATTCCCATCTCTTGATTCCGGTGCTGTGGCTGATACTTACCGTTCAGGGGGTACTTTGTCACCGAAGCGATCTGTACGAAGAATTGAGGCGGTTGGCAATTGGAGACGGGGAAGGTTCATATGTACAGCTGCGCCTCGGATGCAACGTAGTCGAGTGCGATCCTGGAAACGCGGTCATAACCCTTGAAAGCGGCGAAATCATTGAAGCGGATGTGGTCATCGGTGCTGATGGGCTCAACGTATGTCACTTTGCCTCAGACTCTGGGTCAGACTAATCGAGAATCAAGTCATTCGTACGTGGTAGAATCCTCGGACACGATCAGGAAGCGCCGTGTACAGGCTGGTCGTGTTTCCGCACTGTTTTCGAGGCTTCAAATATACAAGAAATCCCCGAACTTCAGTGGATTCATGGGGGCGTGTCTGGTGTAAGCATCATCCTCGTCAAGGAACCACCGTTCCGCAGATGGATAGTCTATCCAATCCGAGATCGTACTCTCATCAACGTCGTGACATTCTACACAGATTCGGCCGAGAGCGAAGCAGGTAAGTTATTTTAATCGCATCTCAAGCGCAATATTCCCAATAATACTGCAGGGGCACATTCAGCACCGACGAAGGATGACGTGTTGAAAATGTATCACGATTTTAACCCAAAGTTTCTCCGTCTTTTCGATCTGCCGGTGTACAGTCCCCTTCGTAGATGGAGGCTGCGCTTAGTGCCCGAGCTGCGGACCTGGGCGTCCGGTCGAGCGGCTTTACTTGGAGATGCAGCGCACGCCACCCTTCGATGCTCGCGCAAGGAGCGGGTATGGCGATCGAAGAGGCTGCAGCGCTCGGGTGCTTGCTGTCCCGTGGGACTACACGAGAGGAGGTCCCCGCTAGGCTCCAGGCGTATTACGATTTCCGCAAAGAGCGCGGAGAGCTCGTGAGGAAGGGATCTGTCGATCAACTACATAAGGGTAAGTGGAGTGATTCTAGGTGGCGCGGTCCGAGAATATTGTCTGATGGTTTCCTGCACAGTTGAGACGAGCATTCAAGATCAACTGCGCAAGTACGATGCAGTTAAAGCCGCGCAAGAATTTTATCAAGAGCAGTTCGGATCGAAATGAAGTGTGGTGGAAACAAGCCAGGTAGTAATTGTAGGCTTATAGATATGCAGGCCCCTTCTCCCATTGTGTTATCTCTGCAGACTAAGACTCTCCTCAATAGTAGTAAACTTAGATGGGTAGGCATCGAAGCAAACGATACAATGTAACTTACAGATCTGAGTCGAACCGTGACGAAGAAAAAAGAAAGTCGAACTTCTCAGTTCTGAAGGTTGTGATTGCTTTTCATATGGTTAATTTCGAGATATATTGGTGGTTGGTGAGATTAATGCACATTTTAATCCACAGAGCATTTTTTTCCTCGAAAAGTTGTGTAATTACGAGTACGCAGACGATATTCGCGCGGAGAGAAAATACACGTGACCGCGTTGCGGAGTTTAAATTCCGCGGACTCGCGGCGGCGACGCGCCCCTTGTTTCCGCCCATCATGTCGATGCGCCCCAACCTCTCAGAACAAGCACCCACCCATTCCGTCGAAGCGTGCCCCTTGAGTAGGCCCTCAGCAGCCGGGGCCTCTCAAGCAGCGCCAACACCGCCGCATCCGACGCGTCGCGTCCCGCCGCCGAAGAGCGGGATCCATCGGGGTCTCCCAGGTTACGGCGCCCATGGTCGCGTACGCGGCCGTACAAGTCAGTGCCTAGTTTGTTATCGACTTTCCATGACCTCTATCACATTGCAGGCCGTCACGATGCTTTCGCCTGGTGACTGGGACAACGTCCAAGTATCAGCAGTCTTTTATTTTTTTTCAATGGCCTTGCATGCGCTCATTTGATCCTTCACAGGGGAGTCTTCGGCAGTGCCGTGCCCACCACGAACTCCACTTGCCGCGAAAAGCGTCGCGGTGCCGCGCGTATCCGCGCTCAACGTGCCGCTGAACGAAACCCGCCGATGGTGGAGTTGGACTGAAACAGGTGTGCTTGCACGTCTCTTATTTTTCATCACGCTCACCGATACTCATACAGTACTCAACGCGATTACTACTCAATACTCAATGGTAAGCGCTTCCTATTCGCTTTTGTTTATACAACACTCAGAGTCGTACAGCTCATGGTTATAATTCACGGTGCGTATCCTCATCGCATGCGGCCAACAGCTAATCCCTTCCCAGATTCTTCGTAAGTAGTCTCCTCCACCATTGTATGTTTCTGTTTCTTCCTCCATCGTACCCCACTCATATTGCTCTAGATAATCTCCCCCTCCTGCCTCTATTCCTGTAAGTTGTCTATTGCTTTCACGATCCGCGCTAATTTGCTCTTTCAGCTGTATAATTCTTTGTTCTTACTGTGCTGGTGAGTTACCGACCACATGCCGACTCAGAATCAGATGCTGACCATTTTTCGTGATGTGAGTCATGATCGTAACGCGCCGCACCTGGGAGCTATTATTGACTTCGCTCTACTACCACTCGCGCTTGTGTACTTATGTCCCGGCGCATTCAAACACTGTGGCTACAGCGCAGGTTTTCCTCGCTCCGCTGGTATTTTTTGACTGCAGGCTAGTTAGCAGCAACTCGACGGTCGCGACCTGACACTGTCCTGATTCCCTGACCACTACCTCATCTTCTTTGACTCAATACGGCGGAACGTCCGTACGACTTGCTTTCAATCATCATACCCGCGTCGGATGTCGCAGGGTAAGCAACTCGACGCGAAGTAGACCCACGGAATACGCGGGCTGTCCGTTCTTGACAGTGATTTCAGGACTGCTACTCAATGGTTGACCTGTATAAGCAATGACAGACGTCCTACTTATTAAGCATCTCAGGAATAGAACATGCTGACGCTGCATGACTTCGGTAAGTGCTAAGCAACGGATAATCGGGCCAATGGAAACTGTTCAAAAGACAAAGTGTCTCCGACTCGAGCTCTGCAGCCATGGCTTCTCACAATCACGAAACCACTCAACCTCTTCGGATCTCGATCGTCGGTGCAGGGATCGGGGGCCTGACAGCCGCCGTCGCACTCAGAAGGAATGGGCACCTTGTCCAGGTCCGTACATTTCTCATTTCGGCGGATTCTCGTGTCAATGATCCTAGGTGTTCGAAGCGGAGGAAAATAAGACAGAGATTGGTGCTGGTCTGGGTGTGCAGACCAACTCGTTACGAGTTCTCGAGTATCTCGGAATCCGAAAGGAACATCTGAGGGGCCTTTCCAACGACGGGGTATGGTGTTCCATGTTTTTTTCTTTTTTCATCCAGCTAGATTACAACTTCGTCTTTCACAGGGTGCTATGTTGGATAGTGTGAGCGGTGTGGGTCCCAGCTTTGCTTATTCTTCTAATAATGTGATATTCCATCTCACAATTCCGGTGCTGTGGCTTATACTGTTCAGGGGGTACTTTGTCATCGAAGCGATCTGTACGAAGAATTGAAGCGCTTGGCAATTGGAGACGGGGAAGGTCTACCTGTACATCTGCGCCTTGGATGCAGGGTAGTCGAGTGTGATCCTGGAAACGCGGTCATAACCCTTGAAAGCGGCGAAATCGTTGAAGCGGATGTGGTCATCGGTGCTGATGGGCTCAACGTATGTCACTTGGCTTCAGACTCTGTGTCAGACTAATCCAGTTTCAAGTCATTCGTACGAGGTAGAATCCTCGGACACGATCAGGAAGCGCCGTGTACAGGCTGGTCGTGTTTCCGCACTGTTTTCGAGGCTTCAAATATACAAGAAATCCCCGAGCTCCAGTGGATTTATGGGGGCGTGTCTGGTGCCAGCGTAATCGTCGTCAAGGAACCACCGTTTCGCAGATGGGTAATCTATCCAATCCGAGATCGTACTCTCATCAACGTCGCGACATTCTACACAGATTCGGCCGAGAGCGAAGCAGGTAAGTTATTTTAATCGCATCTCAAGCGCAATGATACCAAAAATACTGCAGGGGCACATTCAGCACCGACGAAGGATGACGTGTTGAAAATGTATCACGATTTTAACCCAAAGTTTCTCCGTCTTTTCGATCTGCCGGTGCACAGTCCCCTTCGCAGATGGAAGCTGCGCTTGGTGCCTGAGCTGCGGACCTGGGCGTTCGGTCGAGCGGCTTTACTTGGAGATGCAGCACATGCCACCCTTCCACTGCTCGCGCAAGGAGCGGGCATGGCGATCGAAGAGGCTGCAGCGCTCGGGTGCTTGCTGTCCCGCGGAACTACACGAGGGGATGTCCCCACTAGGCTCCAGGCGTATTACGATCTTCGCAAAGAGCGCGGAGAGCTCGTGAGGAAGGGATCTGTCGATCAAGTACATAAGTGTAAGTGCAATGATTCTAGGTGGCGCGGTCCGAGAATATTGTCTGATGGTATGACGGTCCAAATGCACATTTATTCGGCCGCAACTTTTTTTCTTATGCCGCAACTTTTTTTGTGTGATTTGGCCATTATGCCGCAACTGTTACATCTTTTCGGCTGCTCAAAAATAGTTGCGGACGAACGCGTCTGCCGCAACTTTTTTTTTCGAGTGCCGCAACTTTTTTTCGAGTGCCGCAACTTTTTTTAAGTGCCGCAACTTTTTTTTTTGAGTGCCGCAACTTTTTTCCAGCGCCGCAACTTTTTTTCAGCACCATATTCTTTTTTCTTCCTGAGCCGCAACTTTCTCTATGGTAATGTACATAGAGTGACCTGCTCTGCTGTGCAATGCACGGCTCTCTGAAGTGCTGGTGCCGTGTGATTTTGAGTGCAGCAATGTTCCAAGGAGCCCCCAGCCACCTCTCTATGACGGTCCAAATGCACATTTATTCGGCCGCAACTTTTTTTCTTATGCCGCAACTTTTTTTGTGTGATTTGGCCATTATGCCGCAACTGTTACATCTTTTCGGCTGCTCAAAAATAGTTGCGGACGAACGCGTCTGCCGCAACTTTTTTTTTCGAGTGCCGCAACTTTTTTTCGAGTGCCGCAACTTTTTTTAAGTGCCGCAACTTTTTTTTTTTGAGTGCCGCAACTTTTTTCCAGCGCCGCAACTTTTTTTCAGCACCATATTCTTTTTTCTTCCTGAGCCGCAACTTTCTCTATGGTAATGTACATAGAGTGACCTGCTCTGCTGTGCAATGCACGGCTCTCTGAAGTGCTGGTGCCGTGTGATTTTGAGTGCAGCAATGTTCCAAGGAGCCCCCAGCCACCTCTCCTTCACTCATCGTCTGTAAATCAAGACCACTGGTATCAAGCCTACATTGAGTCTCATTGTTATAGTATCCGGCTCAACAATCTGATTATGTGCAGAGCTCGGTGACCTCATCAGCATTATGATACACCCATGTCTCGACATAAGTACAGCAAATGCATCCACATCCTGCCTTTCAACCATTATATAGCTATGCTACTGCCATGTTGCCATACAGTTCTCCTGGAGACGCACTTTTTAAATCATATCTTCCAAGCGATCACTCATTTGAAATACTCTCTAGCAGCTTGGAGGTGAAGTTACCGACTCGGAACACACACAACTGTTGTAGATTCCACTTGAACAGTTCATAATACCGCATTGGCTGATCCAGCAGAAGCAGTGAGTGAATGTCTTCGCCTTTTTGAAATGTTCCCTATACAAGCAGGTGAGTGAACATTCTAGTATTAGCACCGGATGGCGTTCGAGTTTGGGGTATACTTATCTATCCAGTCTTTCTGCTACATAGATGTAACTAAGGTTCATTCATCTTCATGCAAATGGTGCGGGCAAGCGACGCCGGGATAGAATCGGGCACGCGAGATTCAACAGAACTCAGCCATCAAAGACAGATTCTCACGGTTCAAAAATGCAGGTAGTGCCGACACACCGACTCTTGTAGCGTCTGTCTACGAGAGACTAGACAGAGCCGGAGTCAGCACAGTGATGAATATGCCAGAATTGGCTCAAAGGCATGATGCACTCGCCCACTCTTGAACAGCTCCCACAAGTTACAAGTTGAATACAACTCGATCCCCATGATTGCGTACAATATGCGTCAATGATTGGTTTGGAGCTGGAACGCCTGAGGCCAACCGGGGAATTTGAATGCTGCCACTCCCTAACTTCTTAATGGTTGCAGAGTCATCTTGGCAGGAACCAGGTCCCTGCTGTGCGAGATAGTGCTCTTCGGGCTAGGGCCGCTAGGCTCTGCCTCGCCCCGATTCATTTGAATCCCGAGGCACCAGAGGCCCAAGCAACACCTGCGGACTAAGCTGGATAATAGGCTGACCTTGGCCGAAGTCCTGCGCATAGCAGCAAATGGAGAGCTGTGCACAGTAAGTACATCGAGGATCGCGAGAGACGCCGCGCCGAGACTAATAAGACCTATCCAACTCAGTTCGAACTTCCAGTGCTTCGTGCCTAATATACGCGGAACGTCTCCAATGCTCTCTTGACACTTCGGTCAGAACAAGTTTGAAGCTGCGGCTCACAGAAGTCGAGAAGTCAAGGTATTGAAAAAAAAAGTTGCGGCACTTACAAAAAAAAGTTGCGGCACTTGCGAAAAAAAAAGTTGCGGCATTCGAAAAAAAAGTTGCGGCATTCGAAAAAAAAGTTGCGGCACTTGGAAAAAAAAGTTGCGGCAGACGCATTCGTCCGCAACTATTTTTGAACAGCCGAAAAGGCCTAAAAGTTGCGGCATGATGGTCAAATCACGCAAAAAAGTTGCGGCACAAAAAAAAAAGTTGCGGCCGAATAAATGTGCATTTGGACCGTCATATGATGGTTTCCTGCACAGTTGAGATGAGCATCCACGATCAACTGCGCAAGTACGATGCAGTTAAAGCCGCGCAAGAATTCTATCAAGAGCGTTTCGGATCGGAATGAAGTGTTGTGAAAACACGTCGAAGACAGGTAGTATTGTAGGCTAGATATGCATTATTCCAAACGCTCCGAAAAAAAAAAGATAGAGCAAAAGCCATTCAAGTAGCAGCGAGTTCGAAGTGACCTAATACCCAATCAAGCAGAAATGACATAGCGCTTGAAGGAATTTCTGGATCTTCATCGACGCGGAAGGGAAAAATGGTGGGCGAGGTTGTCATGTAGGATTATCATCAGAATTCAGAAGTCAAGTTACCCAGTCGATTAGTTCGAACATCTCCATGCAGGGGATATTCTCGAGTCGTGAGTACATACTCCACTTCAGAGATGATCGATGACCGACAATCGCAGACCAACCAAATTCCATACAGCATCGCTTCTACTAGTACAACCATCAATTATTACTGTACATTGCAAGTCAAGTGCACCCTCATCCAATCAATATTCCGCCATCTGTATCACCTTGCCTGAAGTACGGAGCGTTCATTGGTCAGTCTACCACCCAACATAGTGCGAACGTTTACTGACCGACGTGTGAATACAACGTAGTCTTGCGCTGCCCGAGCAACTGTACATCGCCCGTGTCGAAGAACGAATAGCCCGCTTCAGATGGAGGCTCCTGTCAGCTGTAAGACTGGAGATGGAGAGATACACACGTAGTTCGATATCCTCATCCTCCGAATCAACGTTGGCAGACCCATTGATAGGACGCCCAGTCTTGGAGTCGCGCAGGATGCCGGTATGGTCAACGAACGGCGCGGGCCGTTCATTGGCGTCCCGGTGCAGCTGCACGAGGATCCGCTGTATGTCCTGCAGGTAGCTCTTCAGCGTGTCGAGGAAGCGACGCGTCTGCAGATGCTTCGACGAAGCGCATCTATCGATTTATTCGATTCCCTTGTCAAAGAATCGGAACCGGAAGCTACGTACATGGACACCCCATCCTCCTTGATGATATAGCCAATCCCGTACCTGTACACGACGGGATCAACTTTCGCTGGATCGAAAGTGCAACAAACAAACATACCCATCCGCTGCAACTGGGCCGAACCCAAACAACCGCAACGCCGGATTCCCGCAGTTGGACGTAGAGAGGATGGATGTGCTAATGAGCTCCCACCCTGGGTCCGTGAAGATCGCGGGCAACTTGACCGGGTTCGCTGGCCCGGCACAGAGTCATCCGGGGATGGGTTGAGGTCGCCTCCAATCTGACGCTGAATGAGGCAGTATAGAGCATATAAGTGTCTGGATACGTTGGTTGAATTGTGATGACCGGTCGAAGAGAAGTTGACTGCACCTATCCTGCCCAAGTCCCTTGCTGCACTCTCTAGTCAAAGCAACATGCCTTTCGCAGGCTTTGCGGAGAGCGGCGATCTTGTCCGAGGGCGATGCGTCCGAGTAAAATTTCTGTGGGCCTTGTCAAAAGCCGTCTGCCAAAAGAACATTCGTCGAAGTACCTTGGTGAATTCGACACTTTCCGGTTGAATCGACCGTATAGCCTCCGTCCGACCATGCAAGAATGCCTTGGTCATCGCAGGCTCGTACACGCACTCAATTCTTCCTATTCAACAATCATGATTTCGGCATTTCAAAGAAAGGCAGGCCGCCTACCATAGAGCCCAAAATATGCCGCCTGAAAAGCCATCTGGATAAACGCATCTGGACTGAACCCATGGCTAGTGATGAAGTTCTTCCCGTAACCCTTGAATTCCAGGGCCTGACAATCATTCTGGCAGATGAGATCGCTGAGGCGCGTCTCCGCAAAGCGAATTCCAACGCGCAGCTCAGGCGACAGCCGCCATTCGAGCTTCTTCGGCGTCGTGTCGATGAGCATGGGTGGCGGGGAACCGTTGCCGGTCTTCGATTTGTACGCGCGCGCTTGCGGGGAAAGCTTGGCATGGAAGAGCGTCGGCGCGGAGGGGTTGATCGAGCGCGCGAGAAGCATCAGACCTTCGGTGAACACATCCGCTGCGAATCTGTACAGTCTCAGACCTGCGAACGATTGCCAGATCAAATAGAATTTGGACCCACCGGAGCACGGTATGCCCGTCAACGCCCGTATGTTCGAAATTAATCCCTGCCGCACCGTCTGCACACACGATGATCTGCAGTTTATCATACCACCGATTGGTGCACGTCCCAGTCTGCACTCCACCATCGAGCTCATACGTTCCACATAAAAAGTTGGCGCACAGCTCTGCAAGGTCCCGCGGAGCTGTGTCGTCCAGGCACACGATGAACAACGCGTTGTCCACGATATGAAGGCACGATGCGTTGTTCTTGTCAGTAGAGAGTGTCGCACGTAGGCGAGACCACTCCCTGCGATTCTCCGTCGAGAGCACGCCGATTGCACCTCGCGCGACCTGCGTCACGCGCGTGAGCAGCAAAACGGCTATCGGGTCAGGGAAGAACAAACCTCGGATCGATGCGTCTTATCCGCGTCCGTGACAATTGCCTGCAGATTGCGAATCACCTCGCGCTCTGTTAGCACAGGGCGGTTCTCGTCATCCAGCACATCAAACCAATCTAAACCGGTCGGTTAAATTGCGCGCGCCACGGGAAATACGGCGCCTACAAAATTGACCGCGGCGGAGAACGACGATATGTCGTGATTCCGAGCTGATTTGCATCTTGCATCCTCTCTGCCAGGGGTGAAAGTTCAATTCCCGCATTCCTTGGATGTGACATCTACGAGAAACTGACCTCTGTTGGGATGCGCGCGGTCCCAAAGAGCCTGGTGTACTGGTCCATGTCGAGCGGCACTCCACGAACATTGTCCGGCTCGAGGATTTCTGCTCTAAGGTCGTGTATGAAGCCAAGGGACGAGATTATCAGAGCCGCTGCGCGCGGGAGTTGAGCACCGCGGTCTGGCATGGGGTCGTCCCTGCAGCTCGATATGTCCCTGGGAAGATAGAGAAAAGATGGGACTTACTCAAGAACGAAGAATGGATTCAAGGCCAAGACGACCGGATCCGAGTGCGATAGATACGATTCGTACCTGTCCAACCGTTAGCGCGCCAACTTACAGCCTCTACCTAGCATGGCCCCACCAAAATTCTTCGATATAACTGCACCGAGACAATCAGTCTGTCGTACGGCTGGCCAGGGCATGTATGGAGCGTACGCACCTATCCTTCTTCGCCGCCCACTTGATTAGCTCCTCTTGTATCCTTGGCCCATCGCTCTCCAAGAAAGTCTTGACGGCAGCCTGCGTCTGTGTGTGCTCCTCTTCGTTCTGCAGCGCCTTAAGCGCCGTCAGATACCGGCGGCAGGTGTCCTGCAACGGCGGAATCGGGAGTTTCGGGAGCTTAGATTGGCCGGCGAAGGTCCGCATCGCGCTACCTGCGTCCGCCTTGGTGAAGGTCGCTGTAGACATGGCGAAAGTGAAGAGAAAGTAAAGATACGCCCAGATCGGTTAGGCTGCATTCAATTGATGTCGATCGGAGAGCACAAAAGGGGAAGCGGGGAAGCGGCGGGGCCCCGCGCCACAATGTCGTGCGGAATGAAGCGGGAGGAGACGGCGATGAAATTCACAAGTAAAAGTATACATGGGTGAACGAGGATCCGGCGTCCGAAGATGGCTGGGTATAGTCTATATTTGTATCTAATGCTTAAGTATTGGGCGGGAATACGGATATGATAGCTTCTTCGGATCTGAAGCTTTTTTTGTCATCCCTGGACAATCTGCACAGTGACTGCGTTGCATGAGTCAAACGCGTAATGAGGGTGGTTGGTGACGGGGTCGAAAACGAGGTCGACGCGCCCGTTGGCATTGTTCACGGTGGTATTCGTGCACAGCGACCAAGAGTCGGATTTTCCGCCGAAAGAGAGGAGAAGCGGAGCGTTTGCGTCGGCGGACGTTTCCTGGGTGGAATGCGATAGATGAATAAGCGTGAACAGAATCGGGAGAACGTGCACGACGTACAGCAGCACAATACGCCTGCGCGCCAGGGAACGGCGGGCTCGACGCGACGAACGCGGGCGACTCGCCATCCACCGGGCGATGGAGGCCATGGACTGCGTGGGGTTCGACGCCGAGCGGGGGAAAAACACGGAGTTTTCGAGAGAGAAGAAGGGCCAGTCGGAGCAGCACGTCGTGCAGGCCTACACCGCCTTCATCGTAAGTACCCTCGATAGACACTGCGAGACAGCGTGCGCACCGACAAGATGGTCCAAAAAGTATTTGGTACGAGCTCCACCAGAACGACGCGAAGCGGCTGCGACGCCGGGAATCCCTGCGGTGGGTTGTTGTACACTGCGAGCAGCGTAAAGTTCGCCATGTTCCCAGCACAGGTCTGTGGCGGCGGCGCAGTTCCTGCAGCATTGAATTCATACAGGGCAATGCGGTCCGCGTTACCGCAGTACTCGCTGTGGTCAGCCGCGCACACCTCGCGACAGTCGTCGTCCGAAACGTTGATCGCGACCGGGTTAGTGCTGTTTCCGCACCCTATGAAGGGGACGAGAGATGTGAATCAGGGAGACTTGCGGAAACGGGCGTAGGACCACTCACAGCACTCGCGCCCGTTCTCCAGCCCGGCGTGCGTGAAGCCGCCCGCCGCTTGACACGCCGCCGTGCACGTTTCAGCCGTCACGCCAACGGGGATGTTGACGGTCTCCTCGAGAGTGCGATTGGATACATTATCACTGCCCCGGATGTCATCAACGTTGTCAAGGACCACGGGCCGGAAACTGACGTGAGACACCCCTGGTACGTCCAGCTGGGCTGTGGCGCAGAACGATTTCGGGACTGGGGTCGCCACTAGCAAAGACGGTGAGTAGACCGGAACCGCCGCAGATTTCCGATGGGTTGCCGTCGCACGGTTGGGAGCACTCGGTGAGGGCGACCTCGACGCCGGGAATCTGGATTGTGGAGTCGCAGTCTGCGAGAATGGTTAGGGCGGGACACGGTGCGGGCGGTGTAACATACAGCACTCCCTGCGACAGTGCTCAGTACTAAACGATTGGAAAAAACGCATGAGCTTACTGTCCGAACTCGACTCCAGCCAAGATGTAGTCTGCCGCGGTGCAGAACGCGATACAATCTTCGACAGTCATGCTGGAGTTGGCGGTGCTCGTAGCGGCCAGGGTGCGCGCGGTCGAGACATCGGTGAAGCATCCGTCCAAAGACCAGTTCCCAGGCAGGACGGTCGGATTGCTTGGACCGGCAGCTTGGCGGATGATGGGCTCAGACGGTGAAGGTGTCGCGCCCACAATCTTGACGAGAGGGACAAGCAACAATTTTGAAAAAGAGAGGACAGACATGGCGAGGAAGCAAGAGTCTGAAGGATACTGCCAATGACGCCGGACTTAAGTACCGAGCAGCCAGGGACGGAGAAGGCATTGCAACTGGCAGCCGTCGCGGCTCAGGAACGACGACTGCGTCCTCTGGGGCTGCCTTGACAAGATAAATGGCTCTTTTCAGCAAGAGTTTGGGTGGTCGCCAATATTAGTTGACTTGACAGATCGCCCTCGAGAAGAGGTCGGGTTTTATTGCGAGCATTTCCTCCACTGCGTTATCGAGGGTGGAGGACGGCAGAGAAGCGGATTTAAACCCACGACATAGCTGCGAGAATCATGATCAGGAACGGAGACGCCAACGATTTTTATCTGCATTACGGCCAAGTTGGCGCTCATCGGCCATTGAAAAGCCAAGAAATTGCGGCAACGGAGAGGAAAAAGCCATATCGGCTCATCTCTGCCTTCACAAGGTCAAGAGACGAGGAGGCATACACGGTGAATCCAGCTTTCAAGAACTTGGTACTTTTACTATACGTACCAGGAGGTACCAGGTACCTTGTGCCGGTTCATATCTGACCCCACTATTTCCAGAGCGAAGTTTTGGGCAAGGCACGACAATGGTGAGCTACCTCGTCCGAGAATTCTGCGGCTTACATGACTGGGCGAAAGGGGGGTGGCTGCAAATTGGGAAGGTAAGAGGCACACAGCCGCCGCGCCGTCGAGAGTCGGAGTTAGTAGATCGGAGTTCCAAACCGAATGAGTTGGAATTTGTTCTCAACACTCACTCGCTAGAACTGCGACTCTGGCCAGCACATTATGCATTATCCCGCGGGAGAATCCCAAAAGACGTCCGACTCCGAGTCCGATAAATGTATTGTCGGATCTCAGCCTCTCAGGCTTTCCGCGGTGGACACCCTTTCCAGAATATCTCAAACACCAACCGCCACATATAAGCCGAGCGGGATGAAACCACTGAAAGCTTCAGGGACTACCCTATGCCCCCTTCCTACAATATTTGCGAACTTGCACTCAATTTCGAGGTCTCCGTCCTCGAGGCGACGAAAGAGCACCGCGAACACTTGTGTAAGACTTCGAGTCGGTTCAACGTCTCAACAACGCGGCGACGCCTTCTTCCGTGGCGTCCACCACTGCCTCCAAGGGCACGCGCATCCTCTTCGTCGGGCTTGGGATATCCTTCTTTATTGCGCTCCTCCCGTCGGCTGAGTCTATCCAGATCTCCGTCGCTCATGAATTCTATGCCGAGTAGGGCGGGTACATTCTCACCGGCGCCCCGCTCGCCATCTCCCTAATTTCTTGCGGCAGCCATCTCATTGACGCTTCCTGTAGTTTCCGTGCCTCACTGCTACCGCCTCGCATGGGATTGGTTCAAAGCATCCACTGATATGGGACACGACCGCCTACCCCCCTGAGTGGTAGCTTCAGCCTCCATGTCGGTTTGTCTGCGTGCCCAGGTCAGGAGTTATATGGGCCTCCTCCACGGCGCTAACCTTTCTGCGTTCTGGGGAGGAGTGAGGTACATGTACGACACCGGTTCGACAAAGCGTTTCGCTTGTGGGCCCCCGATACTGCGTCGCGCCATATCTGTCCTCAGGCTGGCGTTGGCACTTTTCATTGGCTACATGTTTCTGGTCCTCGACATCGCGCCGAGCGCCACGTCGAAGGCCGTGTCGTTCATCCAGCTCGACGTAGGACCAACGTGCTTGCCTCAGCTATCGCGCCAGACGGACTCCTCTCAATGCGCTACCAGCAGTGGCGCCATAGCCCCGATAATAAACCGGGTATGCGGTAAGCTTTGAAGTTTCAGGGCACGTGCTTTAGTTCACCACACTTACATCGATATCTGCACTTCATACTCAGGCGACACCTCGCTCGGCGGATCGCCCCCCGAGGGCTGCGTGCCCTTACCGCTCACAATACATTAGTGGTGCTCGGCTCTGCCCTTTGATTGGTCCGGCCCCACCGATGATGAGATAAGGTTCACGTCGTCGTTCACGAAGAACATTGACTTGGCTGCGAGTCGGTCGCACGAGAGAGACCTTTCTTCCGTTCGTCCAGCATATCACACGGCGCCGAGAATCACGGACTTACGTCTATCTCCAGTCATCTCCAGTCGACGGGCTTCGACAAATCTTTTGTGCCTGTCTGAAAGGCGCATGATTCGAGTAAGTATATTTTTCCAGAGGTATGTGTTTTACTTTGACTTGCGTACAAACCTGTACGGACTCAGTTTTGGCAGCGGTGAAAGTGGTTCTGCACCCATGTTGTAACAATTTCGTTTCGGAACGCCGCAGCTGGAGTTTATGTACATAGTCAAGTGATATCTCGGTATGTTACCCCGTTCTTAATTTCCGGACTTAAGCTCGTTCTTTCTGGAACCTCGTTTGCATAGCCAAGAACAACCTAGGGCTTATCAGGTCATAATTATATCTGTTGGTCGTTTTTTGCCTAGCCAGTGGAGTTCAGAGAAAAGAAAGGCTATGCACGTCGACGGTGACAGATGGGATCATCGGTCACAAATGGTTTAGTCTAGCCCCGGCACTGGCTTGAGCTTATAAGAAGCCCTAGGACCCTCGAGTTCGGCGTCACACCCAGTCCTTATGCTGGCTGCCCGCAAAATCGAAGCAGGCCCGGGCTCGATGGACCAGATATCTATGTCATCAAGATATGGCTACTCGAAATGGTTTCTGCGTCTCTCACTTATGGTGCGAGAGATAAACTGCTACCTCTTTTGACACGAAGATGACAGTTTCCGTCAGGCTTTTTCCTTTGCATCGGAATCATGACGACTTACACTCTGATGTGCGCGCTGGAACGGCAGTCATAGAAGCCTAGGACTGATCATTCGACTACTAGACGGAGGGGCTTGCGGAAAACCGAGCACGGCAGGCTCTGCTGGCGCTCATTCTGACCATGCTTATCGGGCTACCGGTCACCTCGCGCTCTATCTGGCATGGATGATAGTTCAACTTCCCAGCCTGGCCGCAGAATACGTTGACCGAACGTTGCTCTTGGAGCGTCTGAGTATAGCGCAGACTTGGATCCGGAGGCTAATTGTAACAAATTCCGACATCAGTTGCCTATGGGTAGTTTTTGACTTTCTTCGTGTAGTACTTCTTGAGCGACATTATCGTCGTTTGGCGAGCATGGGTGATATGGCCGGACAATCGGATTGTTCATGCTGGGCTGTCTGTGTGTCTGCTCGCCACGGGTGGTAAGTCCCTTCTCCACTAGCGTTTCAACACTTGCTGATACTGAACAGCTACCTCACTCACGTTGGCCGTGTTTAACTACAACTCCCAGTTCCACCATCATCATTATACGACCTTTGAGCAGAACTTTCTTGGGACGTTCCCGTTACTTGTCACGAACTTTGCAAGTACTGCGCTGATTACATACAAGCTCTGGTGCGTTGATTAGGATTGAGCCCTTGCCGCCATCTGAATCCGTCCAGTATTATCGGCGGAATATCAAAAAACACCTCAACCGCTTGCAAGGCAGTAATACGAAGGTCGAGAGTATTTTGATCCTGCTGATGGAGAGCGAGGGTTAACCTTGCATTCTGGGTAGGCGGTTTCGTTCTGATCGAAGTGTTCCGGGCTCAATGAAGGATAGATTCTTCTAATGGTTGAGATTTCGGATATTATGGTTCGGATTTCGAGTTTGAATGGTTCCAGCAAATATTTCGGTGCGTTTCATGTGCGATTCGATATGGTGTCAGTCCATTGTCTAACGGCCCGGAAGTCTTTATCCGACGGCCATAGTCTTCATGGTGTTCGCGGCAGATGATGATGAGCGAGGAGCTGATCACTACCAGCCCTGGAATCTCAAATACGAGTTCAAGTCACCGCCCGAACGGACGATCTGGTTTGCGTCGCCGTCAGCAAACAGTGAGGATTGCGACTATGACCCTTCTATTGTCCTGAATTCTGTGGCCACTCGTAAGCGTAACAGGGTAGGCATGGTTCTGATTGGCTCTTGGTAAATTCGGGCAGTGCACACTTAAAATTTGTAGTTATCATTACTGACTCATGCGCTAACGAAACACATGTATTAATTGTACGAATACAGTTGACTTCAGGAAGTCTTATGTCCAAATTTTATGAGTTTGCAGCATTGCGAGTTTCGGTGCGCTCAAGGATGTGATCCG
>QVIE01002103.1:0-22252 GCA_013387415.1 Panellus pusillus | reverse complement strand
CACTCTCATAAGTATTCACATTTCAAAACTCCGAAGATTTGTAATAAGGTCCATCACCAATCACGGGGGCGCAGTAAACACAAGACTAGTACAATACATACTACCTGTGCATATACAATTGGAGCCACAACGCGATCCCGTGCTACTCAAATTCTGCTCATTGTCTGCTCAATCAGGTAATAGCAGTACTGAGCCACTGACTAGTAGCGCATGAGCCACCGAGTGGCAGAGAATATTATTGATTTTACGGGTTTAAATACTGTCCGAAAGATGGCACAGGGTAATATTAACCTCTTGGATGTTGAAGAGGATGACGGCGTTGACGACTACTTGTTGGATAGTGTCTCAGGCGAATTTATATGATTTTTAGGGAATTTATCTGAATTTTTTTGCGGATTTTTTGACCTTTGATGTGTGGTCCGGACAAAAAAATGAAAAATTTCAACCGTCTGATGTCTGGTCCGGACAAAAAAGCCAAGCCGCAAATTCGTCCAGTCCGGACAAAAATTCAAAATTCCGGAACTCAGAATCCTACCTTCTACGGTATTATTGCAGTTTGCATATATGTTGGCACAGCCGTGATCGGCATGATTTTTGAGTAGCTGAAGTATTTCAATTGTTTCTCGATGAATACTGGACCGTTCGACATGTTCTTATATGCTAAATTCACCTTTTTACAAGGCGCAGACGATGGTACCATTTATATAGCTTGGTTCCGTGTTTTCGAAAATGGAATTCACGCCAAGATGCATCAGGCGCGTGAATTTTAGCCGCACAATTAGTATACTTTCAGTAAATCCGAACGTAGGAATAGTTACTTTACATGTGTATTACCCCTCCCTAGAGTGTCAGAGCATTCTGGCCCGGAATGAGCTCACCGCGACGCGACAAAAATGTCCAATCAATAGGGTGATCATTGCCATTTTGAGCCATTCTTGGTCCATTTGCACTCAAAATGCCAGGATTGCGGCGCACTTTGCGAGCTAAAATCTCTATTGATTCCCCACAACTAAAATGTAGATGAGGTCTATTTTTCAAGCACTTTCATGCTATGATGACCGTTTGATGGTACGGCACACATAGGAAAAGTCGATTTTTCAGAAACCGCTCATTTTTGCTATTGTGCAACATCGAGGCAGGTATGATATGGTTTAAATTATCCCGAAAGTCTTGGAATTGATCAAATTTAATGCAGGATTTTATTTGGAGTGATTCGGCCCAGAGACGGGCTCAAATCACCGCGCTCATTACTTTTTGCCGCCACTGTAGATGGGGCCTTCGCTACAGTGCTACAGGTCACTACAAACCTCTACAGAGTGCTACAGACTGCTACAGGGAAAATCAGGATTTGCTGATGGCTCTCCGAACGCGCGCACTCGGGATAGAGAGGGGGATGGAGAGAAGGTTAGAGGAGCTGGAAGGGCAGGTGTGTTGTCAGTGCCTGGCTGACCTACGCCTCCCCCACTATACTGTACTATTACGACCATTTGTTCACTGGTTGTCACCCGTCACCGCGAAAGTTCACCAGGTAAGGTCTTCATTCCTCGGCAATCACGCATCAATTGCCATATATAGTAATCCGGCGCAGCCGGAACAGAAATTTTTGATGATATTTGCCTAATTGGGACGGAAATTTTTGCCGTCACCTGTCACCAGGTAAAATTCATTCATTTCACGGGCCTCTGTCACCCGTCACCTGAATAAATGGTCGTAATAGTACAGTAGCTATTGCCCTCCGGGCAGACCTGGATCCTCCGGGTCCTGATCCGAGCAACACTGGGCAATAAGTTCAATAAGTCATAACTAAAGCAAGCATGTGCAAAGAAATCGTGGGAGAAAGGTCGACGATCGGTGGTCAGACAGACAATTAGCGAAATCAGACCTGGATCCCTCCGGATCCAGGAATATTTCCTAATAAGGTAATTATTGGGTAATCATTGCCTTATTGGGGTTTTTTTTTTTTTTTTTTTACGGTGTGCATTGATTATGATTGAGAATGAATGGCCGTGGCCAATTCACACCCCTTGGGTCTAGGCTTTTGCCCCTTTTGGGCCGACATTGGTCGGTCGTTCACAATCCCACAAGTGGTCACTGGGAATATAAACCCAATGTAATGATGTACACGTCAGGAAGAATGCCTTATTGGGGTTGGCGGTCAGGGTTCTGGCCGATGCTGAAGCCTGGGATGCGCGGAGCCGTTTGCGAGAGGCGCGAGCCCCGTTTCGACATTTCCGGTGCGGAAGTCGTGAAGAGCGCGTCCGTCTGCCCTAAGTGGCGGATTCGATAACAGCTCAGATTCAATGTACGAGATTTCAGCCTTGGACGTTGATACAGACGCCATCAGGGGAAATATCGCTGCTGTTAAACCGAAGATAAACTGTATCCACGCGAATTTTGTTCAGCTGCGTGATTCAAGTTGGGAGTTCGACTACTCTAATCCAGCGTATCGAACATCCGCGTTCTTGTCTAACCAAGAGAGCCACCTTTTCAAATATTTTCCACCGTGACAGACAGTGGCAGAATCTCCAACCACGCACTTGAACCACACAATCAGTATGGAACTTACCTTCAGTAAAATGACCACTGCTTACCAGATGCCGCTTTGCACGCGTCATGGCAACTGGGCGTGCAGATTGGCTGGGAGAACGAGCAGCAGAATCGTGTCACTCACCGTTTAACCGTCGCTTCTCCTTCAAGAATCCGACCTCCCTCTGTCCAATCTGTTCATTGATTCTTCAAAGGCTCGTCTCAAAGAGAACTCACTGTCTCGTTGCTTCGAACGAGGCTGATTATCACCGCATCTTTCTCGCGACCTTGCATTCCATCAACTGTTCCGATCTCGAGCTCCGGCCCATATTGCGGACGGATGAGGGAGGTCAGCAGCGTCACCTGCGCTTGATATCTACATACCCGCATCTAAGTGATATCACCCACCAAGAGCTGATACGAACGCACGGAGAAATCACAGCGATCTGCGTAGGTTGAACACCCGCGCCGATCTGCAAGCCAGCCTCGCTCTAGCCGCGGGTTTCATTTCAAAGAATAACGCAGCGCTCACCAGCTTGTCCACCCAATTTTTCACGACCGTGGCTTCATTCTCGTTACACCGGCTGCCCTCATCAGTATCGCCCTCCATGCGCTCAAAATACTCGCAGCCAGCAGTGTCGAAAAACACAACCGGCGTGCCTAATATCTCTTTTTCGTCGTCCGCAGAGTCGGCGTGCGTCTCGGGAAGATCTCGCAGGAGATGTGCTGCAACAGAGGACGAAGACTTGAGTTTGGACGAATATAGCGTGGCCGACGGGAAGGCGCAAATATCTGCGTGCATTCTGTAAACTACTAAGATGTATTCTCGGAGCCGTCAACAAGAGAGGCAAACCTGTATTGAACTTGGAGCATACGCTTGATACTGGAACCATACATTTTTTCTAGCCGATCGAACAATGTTGTTTCTAGCGTCCTTGGAGGTTGTAGGACGGGAACTTTCATCTGAGGTTTTTCCGATTTTGATGGTCTGGAAGTTTCGGCAAGGTGGATCTCGGTCTCGCTGCTCGATTGTTCAGAGTCCGAGCTATCTTCCTCAGCCGAAATCGCAGTGGGTTCGACTTTCGGCTGCTTTTTATCGGACTTGGCTGTCGAACTTTTGGAAACGACGGCGCTAGTGGATTTTTTCTTTTGATCTACGGATAAGACCGTCGGTGGAAGCTGCATAGGATCGCTGAGAAGAAACAGCCATGATTCAGAGACTGGAGACCACACGTGCAGAAATATGCTCACCCCGCAAGAATCAACTTCTTCCCTTTCAGTATCGGAATCCAGCAAACCTACAGAAAACGTGGAATCATGGCGCCGGCGCAACCGAGAAAAACAACTCACAGCCTCGAGCGCCTGTGTCGCCTCGTCTATGATGACGCAATCGAATTCATGGCCATTCAGTTGCCTCCCGCCCGCAGAATGGCATGTCGCCAATACAACCTAACAGGGCGTTTTGAGAAGACGTCGCAGCTAATCAGGTGGAAACTGATATAATCTCACCTGAGACTCAGCCAGCACAGACTTTACCACGCCTCCTTCGCGTTGGCGATACCTCCAAGCATCTCAATCGCCGCCCCAAAGGGTGAAAAACCAAACAACCTACTCCTTCCGCAGAGCCTTCACCTCGTCCCACAATTTCCGCCGCTCCGCACCCCGTGGACCTTTGCCTTTCACACCCTTTCCCTTACCAGAAAGGACCCCGAGCGCAGTCTCCAGCTCGTTCTTCACATCCTTCGCTAAGACCGCCTGCAATAATTGATTTCAACTTAAGTTAGCGTCAGTCGGAGTCTGGGGCGTATGACTCGCCTGCTCCGTCCTGCTGGCCTTTACTTCCAGAGTAGAATCCAAGATGCCCTGGTGTGCCATAACTCGCGCCGGATGCCCGATTCTAGTGACTTTCATCTTATTTTCGCCCTTTTCGGGCGGCGGGAGCGCCAATAACCGTTCCAGGATGTTGTCCACAGATAGATTCGACGCGCCACATACGAGCAAGCGGAGGGGCTTTGGATTCGCGGGCGATGCTGTCGTCAGCTGGCGGATGATTTCGATGAGCGTATGGGTTTTTCCCGTTCCTCTGTTGCACGGTCAATTCTGTATGCAGGGAGAGCGTGGAAAATCGAGTACGGTGGTCCATGAATGCAGGCGACTTCCGGAGCCTGCAAACAGAATTTCACGGCATCTTTCTGGCTGGCGTTCAGAGACTCGTCGAAGAACTTGATGTCGAGAATGGGGATGTTGTCCGACCGGACAGTTTTGGCAAGCAGAACCTGAATCAATTGAGTTGTCTCCGCACTGAGTTTATCAGTCTAAATGGACGTAAGCCAGCATGCTCTCGATTATGTGGGGCCACAGACAGAAGTCTCATTCATGATCCTTTCGAGCTGATCAATGGTCTTATCCATTCTGTATCGAGCTGTCTGTGAGATTTGTCCATCAGGTTACGCAGACTTACCTATCGTACGTGACGCTGTTCGCCAGCTTCAAGACGCGGCAACGCTCTGGTAGGTCAAGATCCTCCGCGCCAGAATCGGATCCATCCACCGCAATGACGATTCTCGTATCCGTTACCTAGAAAAATAAACAGATGCCGGATTCGAGTTCTATGGCACAAACTCGGTAGACGACGCCTTGGGCTGCGTGCGATGCACTGTTGGCTTCTGAAGACTTTTGGTGGCAGCTTTCTTCGACGGGCCGGCAGCCTGAGACGAAACATTCGCCTCGATCCGAGCAAGGTCGCCCGGCCTCAGCGTATGCGGTGGAAAGATAGGGCTGGTGTGATACGCCGAAGGGCGTTCGAGCTCTACCAGACTACGCAGCCGCGCATCAGCTCACCTATCAGCGAAACAGCAGCTGAGAGGAAAACAAAATCGATATTCACGTTTTGCCGCCGAGACCGATGTTGACGCCGACGACCCCGAGCCCGCCGAGAGAGAGGCCTTTTTGTTCCAAGAGCTTCGGGGGACAGTTGGACAGCAAGAGGGAGCTGCGGTCCACTTCTGCGGCGCGTTCCTCGGCAAGCAAGAGTCTCTGTCGCGCAAAGAAGTTGGAAAGACGCGTTTCTGAATCGGAGTTCATCGTCGAAGCAAAGAACAAGTAGATCGCGCTGAGATCACTCTTTGTGGAGGATGGAACGAAGTTATGAGTCGCGATCGGCGGGCCGCGCGGTCACGTAAGCCTACTTTGCAATTTCGAAGACGCTCGAGCGTACTGACAAGCCCCATCCAAACGACGTATATACACCATTACAATGGTACAATAAGATTGAGCATGAGTCCGAAAGAAACGCAGCATCACATCCCCCCACCTGCTGCTGCTGCTGCTGCTGGGGCATATATCCCATACCACCACCACCGCCCATCCAGTTGCTGCCCCTGCGGCATCCCGTTGAACTGCGGCTGCTGGAACGGCGGCTGCGGCGACGAGCCCATGAACTGGCCCTGTGGCTGGAACGGCGCTGGCTGGCTGCCCGACATGAACGGCTGTGCTGCCCGACATGAACGGTTGGGGGCTGCCCGACATGAACGGCTGCGGGCTGCCCGACATGAACGGCTGGGGGCTGCCAGATGCAAACGGCTGCGGGCTGCCAGATACAAACGGCCGCGGACTCGGCGTCGTCCCGAGCATCTGGGGGTTCGTGAACGTAGGTGTGATGGACGGCGCGGGCGGCTGGAGACCGAACCCCTGCGGTCCTGGTCCGGCGCTGGGCCCTTGCGCCAGGGGGGCGTGCACGGGCTGCCCTTGGAACCACTGATGTTGCTGCTGTTGCTGGGCAAATGGCTGCGGCTGCGGGTTGTGCAGTGGCGTCGCAGGGGTTACGGTGGGTAAAGCGAACGAGGGTGCGAATTGAGAGGAGTATGGGTTCGATGGTGCGATTTGAGGTTGGTAGGGATTCGTCGCCGGCATGCCCAGCCCCATTCCGGTGGGAACAGCCATCTGCGGCTGGTATCCAGTAGACATCATAGATTGCTGCTGACCGTATCCGGGGAGCGAAGGCTGAAATTGCAGGGGGAGGTTCGAGCTAGTAGTACCGCTCTGAAGGGATATTAGATCGTTCCATACTCCGCCCGCTGGTTGAGGTGGCGGTTGAGGCTGTGCTTGTTGGCTCATTTGGGGTGCTTGGGATGGGGGAAGGGCCGGCTGAGTCAGAGTCCTCGCTGGTGTGGTATGTGTTACTGGGACCGTGGTGGACCTAGCCGGCGCCGCAGGCGGCTTGGGAGAAGGCGGCGGTTTGGCGACAGCAGGAGAGGAAGATGGGGGCGTTTTTGAGGACAACGACGCCGCAGAGCGCGAAGGACCGAGCTTGGAAGCTACGAGAGCGTTTTTATCCATGAAGCTCTTGTACTCATATTTAGCTGGGCGACGATTGGTGGTGTCATTCTCCGGGAGACACTGGAAGACTCACATCGAATGAACTGCTCCATCTCGCTGTCGCGTTCGCCATCCATTAGATTGGGAGGAGGGGGATGCCGCGCTTCATTCGGATTGTAAAGTTGATTCGATTTGACGTTTCCGTTTTGCCTCATAGTCTCCGTTTGCTCGCGGGTCCACGAGTCCATTGTTAGACTCTTGCTTCAGGTCGACATGAGGGATCTGGGCCATCGGAATGCATGAAAACATACACTTTTGTGACGTGTGTTCCGATCTTGCGATGAATGCTCGCACAATTGACGCTACCTCCCAGTGAGCGGCGTTGGCAGACAAACACGGTTGAAGTATACCATATGAATATTCCGAGACTATAGGATGCCCAACGAGGGTTCTTGACCTTGCAATCGGCGCAGACATCTGGTAAAAGATGAGATTACTTATTCATCCGCACTGGTCCAGCGAGCTTGCCGTTGCCAGGTTGTACCACGAGCTCAAGAAGAGTGCGCTGGTTCCTCTCCGCCGCGATTTTATTCAGAGCCATGAAAGAGTTTTGAAAGCTGCATAAAGGTAACGACGAGAGTTACGTAGTCCGAGATGAGGCAACCGCTTAGCTGTTTGAACCCCGCTCGCAAATTTGATCCCGCTTCCGCACGTCGACTTTTACGAGGGCTATTTTTTGTTCTTGGGGACCTCGTTTGCTGCTGCTATGAAATTGTGGATACATTGGATTGATTCCCTTCCCGTGTGTACCCACTTCTTGAGCTCAACTCGAAAGTGAACAACTGTTGTCACGTGTTGGATGGCGACGCTCCTGCGAAACACCGAGCGCTGCCATGACCACTGAAGTGAACCCTCTCGAGCAATACGCGTCTTACCCGTTCTCGTCCGACGACGAGTACCAGGTATGACTGCAGGACGCGTGCCGTCGATCTCGACTCTCACCGGTGTAAGAACGGTTTGGCAAGCATCATCGCAGGCGGCGCGCTCGATAACAACCCGCCTGAGGACATCAGGGAAGAAATCCTCCGCCGCACGCGCGTATTCTACTTCAATCGGTGAGCGCGCACTACCGCGTCGTTGTCTTGAGCTCACGGCGCCAACGAAAGCGTGACTGGGAACGCGATCACCAGCGACGAGGCGCGCGAATACGAGCTTGCGCATCCCGAGACGGCTGCCAGCAGCAGCGCGTCTGCTGTCCTCGCCGCAGCGGCGGAGCCCGTAGCAGTGTCGCCGGAAACAGAGGGAGAGACCGCTGGCGTGCTCTCCTTCGCGCAACTCAAAGCCCTCATCGAGTCGGGGAGGGAGGAGCTGATTCCGAACAACAAGATTATACCTGATGACTTGAATGTACGCGGTCAGCCTTGTCGTGGGTGCTCATCACGGCTGTTTCGTTTTCAGGAAGCGGAACCAAGCGAATCCACTGCGCCTCCGCGGAGAAAGCCTTGGGAAATTGCGACCTGAGGTTGCCCGATCCGCCGGCAAATGTTACCATCTATTGTACTGTAAGCTTTCCAGAACTAAGGTTGAAAAAATAAAAAACATACCGAGATGCGCAGTTTCCTCACAAGCGTTCACTACGCACTCCCCAGTGCGAACGTCTACATTCCCCCTCCATACCGTGTTGAACCCGAAAAATGTCTGATCTCTGGATTTGCCTTTTTGAGAGACTCGGCTAAATGGGATTTCCGGTCACGTCATCGTGCTCCCTGCTGACTGAGGTGCTTACCGCTTTGACTAAAATGCGTCGTTATAAGACTCGACAACGCCTGAACGCGGCCTCCCGATGGCAGCCATGGCTCTCAGACCACTCACCCTCCAGATCATCAGCGATTCAATCTGCCCGTAATACTCCTTTCCCGCGCAGCGACTCATGTCCTCACTTCTCACAGGTTTTGCTACTTGGGGTACAGGCAGATAACTCTTGCGATGGAAGCAGCCAAGAAGGAGAGTCTACCGCTCGATTTTAAGGTTCGTTGGCATCACAGGATAGAACGGTGAACTACATTCTGCCACAGCTCCGTTTCAAGCCCTTCCTGCTCGACCCTTCCTTGCCGACCGACCACCCGGTGAGCAAGCGTGAGCGCTACAACTCGAAATTCGGCGCGTCGCGCATGGAGGCGATGGAGCGCCAGATGATCGCGCGCGGCAAAGAAGTAGGGATCAACTTTTCGTGTGGCGTCTTCCTTCTCTTCCTGCCGGAATCTCAAATGCCGACTGCAACGCAACCCAGACGACGGAACCATTCGCCAAACGACGGACTCCCACCGCCTGCTCGAGAAGGCGTACCAAGCTGGCGGCGAGGCCATGCAGCGCGCGGTCGTCGACGCGCTATTTGCAGGGTACTTCGAGCACGAGCAGGACATCGGGAGCCACGACTTCCTCGCTGAGGCGGCTCTGAATGCGCGGGTCTTTGGCACCAAGCAGGAGGCTCTCGCATTCTTGGCGGGCACGGAAATGAAGGACAGCGTCGTGAAGGAGATCATGGAGGCACGCCATCTCGGTCCGTCTCTTGCCTCTGCCCGCTAATGCGCGAGGGTTGTATACTGACCACCGATTGATTGCAGGCGTCGAAGGTGTTCCCTTCGTGATTCTCGACAACAAGTATGCGGTGTCTGGCGCGCAGGGCACGGAAACGTTTTTGCAGATTTTCCGCAAGATCGCGGCGGGCGCGAAGCTCTCTGCGGCATCAGAGGGAGACATGTGTTAGGGCGGGCTGGCTTCAGTGTACGTGTACGAGAGCGGGTAATTGTATACTCAACACAGACATTTTTGGATCGTTCACTGGAGAGGTCAACCGGACGACGTCCCACCCGCCCGCTTTTTTCAGGAGTTCAAAGATACGGCGCGCTTCAAAATCAGTCCGCTAACTCGCACAAAGAGGCTTTGACGCTGATGCCAGTCAAAAAAACGAGATCTGCACAACGCACTCATCTATGAATCACGCATACTCCAGAGGACTCAATCTCACCTCAAAGAAAAAACTCTCCGCCCTCTCTCAACGCCTCGCACTGGTCTAGCCCGGGACACCGATGCGTCCTCGCTTGCAACAGGTCGATCAATGGCGGCTCCCCCGCATCCGCATCCGCATCCGACAACATAATATCAATATCATCCGCGTGCAGGTCTCCTTACCTTACTTCGCACCACACCGCACTCGAGAGCGTTCACAAGTTCTCAGTCTTGATACACCGCCCGCCGACCTCATCGTCATAACACATAACGAAATCGCCATGAATTACATACTATCGTACCCTACCGTACCGACGAAAAAGAAAAAGAAGGCGCGCTACACGCCAATCACGACCTAACGGCATACATATCACACCGATGCGAGAAACTCGGCTCAATCAGGCTCAATCTCGCCACGTCCGAATCGGCGACCGACGCGCCGCCGGCGGTGCTCGAGCACGAGAGCCGTGAACGCCCCGGCACGGGCGCGTACTTCCCTCAAGCCCGAGCAGGTACGCATGCATGCATCGCAGCGTCGTGCAGGTGCAGGAGGAGGCGCGTTCCAGCGGGGCAGACTGCCGTCTTCGCGCCGATGCGCTGCGGCGGAGCGGGAACGGTTGTGCTGCTGGTGCCGACAATGCTGTGCTCGAGCTGCTCGTCGCACGACGCACGTCAATTCAATCTGGATTTGGTCACGGTGCGGCGCGGGCGCGGAGGGTGTTTCGGCGCGTCATTGGTGTTGGCGGTAGATTGATATCGACTTGTTTGAGCCGTTGGTAATGAATGACGCGGCAGGCGGGGCGCCTGGTCTTAGGAAATGCTGGAGGTCATCCGCGCATGGTTGCAGTCACTCAGTCTAATTCCCAAGCGCAAGAACGCGCATTGGTGAAGCCGAGGCCTCTTCATTCATCACGCCTAGTCGGATGTATTTTCTTCACACATTATGCACAACATGAGACGAATCTTATTTTGAAAGCACGTAGACACGACATGAATCAAAATACATGGGCAGAAATGCACAAGTGTCATGCGGCGGGCGCAAATCCGGCGGCAGCGAGCTCGAAACTGGTAGAGTCATTGGAATGGTGCCTAGTACGCTGCGCTGTGTGGGGATATGGATATCGCAGACGACGGACCAACCACCAAGAGACAGATTCACACCGCCTGCCCGAGAAGGCGTACCAAGTTGGCGACGAGACCATGCAGCGCGCGGCTGTGAAAGCGTTCTCAGCGATGTACTTCGAGCAGGCGCAGGTTATCAGGAGCCACGACTTCCTCACCGAAGTCGCATACAAAGGAGGAGGCCCTCACGTCCCTGGCGGCCACGTATATTATATTAACCCTGGAGTGCAGGCGTCGAAGGTGTTCCCTTTGTGATTCTGGACAACAAGTATGTGTCTGGCGGGCAGGGCACGGAAATAATCTTGGAGATTTTCCTCTGGATTGCGTCGGGCGCGAAGCTTGCTGCGGCAGTCAGAGGGAGACGCATGTTAGGATTGGTACGAAACAGGCTTAACAGAGATGAGGACTGCAGATTTGCGCGCGGTTTCTACGTCGTCTACGCCGGCTTCAAGTCGCCACTGACATCGTCGAGAGCAATAGTGTGCTGATAATCTTACCGTTGAGATCGATTAGCGTGCATGGTAGTACTTACAAGTTACAGATCGAGAAAAGGTGCTGCCAGCAGTGGGTATCACGGTGTCGTGACACGGCGCTTGATCACAACCTCCATGTTGCCAGTCGAGATTCACTCGCTCCCGAACGCTAAATCTCTGTGGCCTTCGGAAATTGCGGACATATACGATATCTTGTCTCAGCCTCTCTCCCTTTCGCCTGGTTGGTTCCATGCGCCATTGCCCAAAGCCTTCCGCCCAATACTCGACGAACTTTCGTCTCTAAATTTGCCCACCCAAAAGGCACCATCCGAGGAAACTTCGAGTCCTCAGAGACCGCATCTTGGTGACGTTTGGACCCTTGCTCTGTCTACCGTGGCGGCCATTATCCGTCATGGATATTCCCGCTCCGTTTTGAATATTTTCATACGTGGATTGGCCTATGCATGTTCCAAGGATGCTGCTTCACTGTAGGTACATCCTCTACCCCTGCCATTGCGCTAGCTCAATTTATCTCCAGGACTGACGTGACATTCGTACGTCCTCGGAGACAAGTGGACGATCGCGGATTGGATGGGCAGGCCCTTTTCCTCGGTTGTCATATCGTGGATGATATTCAGCAGGACCGGGACTCGCGTCCCTCCTTGGACAAGGAAGAACAATCCGGTCCTTCAGAAGCCTCCTATCCCGAGCAAACGGACTCTGACTCCAGTTCTGATAATTTTTTTCGGAACAGGTTTGGCAGAATCAAGAAACGTCCCAGCCCACCACCCCCATCGATCGATGTTTCCTTGGATGGCCATATCCTCCGAGGATGTGGCAGGCACACGTATGCAACGCTTCCATTTCTTTGCGTAGCGGACGAAGAGAATATTCGCGACCTCATGTCGAGCGTCGCGTGTCAGCGGTTTGTCTGGGGAATCACGGAGCCCGTCGTGGGCTTTCTATTGTCCTCAACGAGCCCTGTGGCAACATTACTCTTATCGTGGGTAGACCTGCACACGGTGGGTCTACTTTGTGCTCCTTTTTGATCGACTCTGATTTCGCCAGAAAGTTCTCCATATTGCTTTAGACAAGCCCGAAAACGGTTCCAGCACAAGCGTATTCGATTTTTCGGATGTAGGCTCGACGCTCCGGTTTGCGCAGTTCGTGCTGAATCTGACGCCCCGTTTCACGGCCGTGGCTGAGCGCGGAGCGCCCTTGTGCGAGAACAAGAAGCTGGATTGGCGCTCGGATAACCCGAAATCGGTCGACCCGAGGACTCTTGAAGAGCGCGTAGAACGGTGGATTCGTGACGTCCTCTTGTGAGCCGAGACCCTCTGTAACAACATGGCTACTGATTCAGTCCGATATAAAAGGTTCTCCGACGACACCATGCACCCCAACACTCACTCTCCCGCTCCCCCCCGCGCTTCATTTCGTCCAGGCTCCTGCGAAGACTCTATTGAGGACATGTCAGTGACCTTTCATATGCGTGTTTATGTCTTTTCAATGAGTGGTTCTGCAGGAGCACCAATCCCCTGTCCAGAAAGCTCACTGAGACCCGGTGCGTATCGAGGAGATCTCCGTAATCGCCACACTCATTGTCGAGCCGCTGCTTTCAGACCATCGCAGGGATCTGGAGACGCTGAAGATGCCGATACTGGAAGCCAAACAGGCTCCGCGGTCAGCTGGGCACCCATGACGCTCAGATACAGAAACCACTCCGAGTGTGTTTTTTGATGATTTAGTCCACATTTGTTATTGACCGTTGTTTCAGGTTTGGAGCTCTGTCCGCATACGGTCTTGGAGAGGATGGAGGAGCCGATCCTCTTTCTTGGATGCTAGATAGACGCGTGTCCCGGATCGCCTTCTTTAGTTATCCAGACGATATAATGAGGCCCCAATCTCGATTGACAGCAGAGGACGTTAACAAACATTTCAATGCTATCCAAGACATGTGTATGTTCCGGTGGCCTGCGAAGTGGACCAAGGTGACGATGCTATATGGGCTGTCCCTTCATCTATCTAATCGTTCTATATTTCCGTAGACTCGACCCACCATAGATGGTGCCTTAATGCCTGTTCTAGATTTCTTGCTAGAACAGGTCGATCAGAAAACCGAGGCTCTGAAAGCAGCTTCCGGGAGATCGTCCTCTCCGGCTCTGAACTTGCTGGAGTTGGATGTGGAGCACACAAAATGTCTCGAAGAGTGTCTTTCCCATGCATTGTACACATGCATCGGGGCTCATACACACTCTCAAATCCATGTACAAAAGGGCGTCAAAGTTGGCGAAATAAAAAGTCGGCATGATTGGGAAGCGCTATTGTATGGATTCTATGTATCGGGGGAAGAGATAACTTCCTCCAATGTTCGGTGAGCAACATCAGAGTGCAGGAAATGTTCTTCACCGATTCTTCTTTCAGGCTGGAGAAATCTGTCCATCTAGCCAGGAATGCAATGGTCGATCGTATCAAGAATAAGGAGGAGGTCGCCGAATCTTTCCTGAAGTGGCTTGCGGACAACGAGTGGTTCTGTATGGCAGAATATGAAATAGCCAGGCGGATCCTCGAGCGAGATAAGTCCAGGCCCTATGGAGATGTGTGCATTCAAGCCATACACCTTCGCAAAGGTTGGGCTGTTTTTGCGAAAGAAGAGGAAGGCATTGAGCAGCTTCTCGTAAAACATGATTTCCAAGAACCACGAGATGGCAAATGCGATGTGACTTTAATTGCCGCTATAACCTTACCCGCCAATTTTACCGATAGCCTCGCTGGGCAACGTCTCTTTCTTTGTAAATGCCTGCACCAAACCTCTCTCTACTGCTCGAATCGCATTGGCAGGACCGAAAGCCGGCGTCAAAGACCTTTCCAGTGGTACCGCTGAATTTGCATCTGTGCCATCCGTGCTCGCAACGGAAACATTGCCCGACTTCGAAGAGAAAAATTTTATGTTTCCACATGTCTTGGTGCAGTACCACAAGGCGCATCATTGGGACGAGTCTGCTGCGTTTAATCAAGGTCGACTGTGCCTTGTATCCATGATCACCTACTACCGCGAGCTGGGCATCGAAGATCGGCCATTCTACTGCCTCGTCGTGTCTGGCACGAAGGGCACACTCCTCAGTGGATAGGCTCCTCAAAGCTCGAGGTTCGTCTACGTTCGCGTTTTCGTGCTATAAAGTGAATAAATTTCTTGCTCAGGACATCTTTGTCTTTGAGCGAAACATGATGACATTCGACCTCTCTTCGCCGATCGAAGTATTCCATTTTGCGACCATCTTGCTCCGACTCCGCAAAGACCAGGAGGACCTCAAGACCGCCATCACCGAGAAACTGAAGAATTTCGAGACGACGGAGGCTTGGGATAAATTCAAGCAGTGGCGCAAATCGGAGCAGACGCCCGAGGAGTCTCAGACGGAGGTACCGGTGGAGGGACAGATGGGTAGAAAAGGCCACCTCGTCCGAGGAGTGATTGTTAGGAGTTGTGCTTCTGCTACATACTACTTGTCGTCTCATCGTGCTTTGTTCAAGTTGCTATCAAATGCTTTCCGTACACCTGCCACTTGTGAATGTAAGATTTTGATCAAGTGGTCCGGCTCGGCGTACCTACTTTCGATTGAGCTACAGATACCTGCAACCCCAAGCCGGTCCCGTCGTTTGTGTGGAACAGTCACAGTGTCAATTCCATCGAGCAGAGATCTCGCACGTCGAGAAGCTGTTCTCAAGTTCGGTGTGGTCCCGAGTCGACTTCAGTGAGAAGCAAGGAGATCGAGCGCCTGAAAGCCTCGTGAAAGTCCCGGCTCGCGCCAAGGAATGTCCGAAAAGAGGCTCGAAAGATTGCGATTCCCTTGCCCAAGATCTGGCTTTTCAGGCCCAAAATTTTGCTCGGCTTGACCGCTGAATGGATCGGATGCACGTTCGGCATTCCGCCACCGACCTGCACAAGTCTGCGACCACAACGTCGAAATGCCCGATACTCCGTGTGCGTCAGCTTGATACTCATACTCGGTATGGACACAGGGGGCGGAGAGGAAAAGAATTGCAGTACATCCGCCGTTCTTACTCTTGATCTTCACGCGTAGAGAGGCTTTTCGATCCTCATTGTACGTAGATTCCCGTGAAAGAGCCAGTGCCTTCAATATCCGGGATCTCCGTTCATTACGCCACATATATACCTACAAGTCGTGGTCGTACAAGGTGGTAGCTGGAGATATTGATTCATTGCTTCATTCGGCATAAAAACATCGAAAGCACTATACCTACAACTCCGCTCTCTTCTTCATATACAAAGCGCCCTCAATCCCCCTGCAAGATATCTGCAATCTAGCCCCGAACCCCTTCGGCGCCTTGATCGTTAGATCTGCCTGCCTTCTGCGAAGCGGAAGGTCAGTCACGGTGTGAAAAATCGATTGCAGAGGGACGGGGAGAGGAAGGACGGAGGAGGGGAAGGAGGAGCGAAGGGGGAGAATGAAAAGGACGGGGACGGGATGAGTCGGGGAGAAGGGGGAGAATCAGCCGTCGTAAGAGTCGGAGAGGGGGAAGGAGGGTGACGAGTCGTCGAAGGAAAAAGAGGAGGAAGGACGACAATAGGAAGAGGGTTCCTCGTCGTCTTCCCCCTTCCCCTCCTCCTCCCCATTCCCATCGTCGAAAAAAGAGAAGGGAAGAAACTTACAGCCTCATCCTCAAAAGCACCTTCCTATTGGTCGCCTGAATTTCCCGCCCCACTTTGACCGCGCGCAGTCCATCTGCTTCGCGTACAGGATCTACCATTTATTCCATCAGTCTCGAAGCAAAAAGTGAAGATAAAAGAAAAGCGGTGCGCAAAAAGAGGACGCACCTAATTTCGACTATCCGCCCGCCCCGCCGCCTCCCACCGCCCAATCAACCTGACCACCTCCCCCTCCACTTCCTCCTCCCCCCATCCAAACGCCTCGCTCATCCGCTCCAGCCGAATACTGCTGAACGGCGCAAATACAGCCGCACATCCGCTCACTCCTCACCAGCCCCACGATCAAGCCCACGTGGTTGTTGGCCAGGTAGATGTCGAGCGCGTGGCGCGCGGAGAAGCGGTGCAAAAGCGATAGGACGGTCTCCAAGTTGAAGGAGAGAAAGGCTCCGACGAGCTGGCGCGGTTCTTGTTCGACACGAAGGTGGGGTTTCGAGGAGGAGGGGCTTGAGGGCAGAGCGGGGGAGAGCGGCGAGGGCGAGAAGAGTGCAGCAGAGGTGGTCGTCTCGACCTCATACTCGACTTGATCGAGGAGATTCAGGAAAAGAATTTTCCACCTCGCACATTTACCTCATTCATTGTCGAGTATAACAACATGGATATCTCGGGCGCAACCACCCCAAGTCGCCCGCAGCCACCCTCGCTCGCTACGTTCCAAGCACGCGAGTCGTAGATGGCGATGTCCGCGTGAGCGACGAGCTGCGTTGTACATTAGAAAGATATCGATGTGAACAGAAGACAAAGACCTTATGCCATTTTGTGGCCAATCTGGTACTTCGAAGGACCACCAGGGAAGTGGAAGGGCCCTGGCATGGGCAGCCGCAGACAGCCACCGAGAGATCAACTTTGATCGCAAACCTCCGTCAACCACAAATCAACACCAGGGACGCCCGACACTACGAGAAATAGGTACCTTACTGCCCTTCCAATGGCTAGGTTGTCCTGGAATTTGTCTGGAGTGGCGTCGCGTCTTTTGCAGCCGCTCATCGCGAGGTACGCGTAAAGTTGCTCGTTCGTTGAACGTTCACCTACGCATAGACTTACTATTTTTCGAGTTGCAGTACTCACACCTGGTGTACAGGTGAATAATAGACTCGCGTTTATCAACGTAGCGGAGGTACTCACAGCTGTGTACAGGTTTCGATACATAGAATATCTGAAATGGACAGTGAGGGCCTCTTCCTTGGTATGCGGCTTCGGCGAGGAAGTCGTGGCTTCTGATGTCTTGCTCCTGCTCGAAAATCCCCTGGAAGAGCGCCTTGCCAAGCGCGCGCTGCATGGTCTCGTCGCCAGCTTGGTACGCCTTCCCGAGCAGGCGGTGCGAATCCTCCTCCTGGCGGATGTTCTTGTCGTCTCCGTTGCGTTGCGTCGGCAGTTGAGATTCCGGCAGAAAGACAAGGAAGACGCACACGTAAATTTGAAGCACCAAAGACATTCGTCCTCGACGATGACGCACACTCCTTCAATCTCGACAGCGACATCGCAAAACTACACCGGCCGGAACGCCGTCGAGCGCCTCATCCATATCATTGCCTCCTGCTCCGCGCTCGCGCCCGACGCCTTCCAACACGCCTGCCAACCCTGCGACCGTCGCTCTGCCAGCAGCTCCTGGCCACACACGAGCAGACCGCCGTCGTCTTCGTCAGAGCGAGGGAGTCCCGCTACCCGACTCACTCGACCTCTTCGCCCTGGATGCGAGGTGGGTGGACGAGACGATAGTCAGGAACCAAGCGGAACCCTCCATGCTGGAGGTCGAGCTCAATACGTACACGATCAGTATGATCAAAGAGAGCATACGGATGGGCCACCGCGAGCTAGGTGATCGAATATTCCCCTCGCGCTCAAACACTACACAAAGTCGCGCGAACTCTGCAACACCAGCGCCCACGTTCTCGAGATGTGTTTGTCTATCTTTGAGGTCCGTAGCCCCTCTGATATATTTGATGCCGCTCCTCATAGAGACGCAACTATTCCCATCTCCCTATCTACGCATTTAAAGCCGATGCAGCCCTCAATGCCGCCTCCGCCGCTTCCTCCAATGCTCAGGAGTCCGAGAATTCATCCAGGATCCTCCGCCCCCGCTGGCGCCGCCCCGCTTCTTAACAAAAAGAAAGTAGTATCAAGAGACCGCGAGCGCGTACAATCCAGGCTCAATTTTGCCACTGCTCTCTCGAACTTGGCGGCGGGTAACTACGCGAAGGCAGCCCGTGCGTTTTCAAAGCTGGGCCCCGGTGAAGGATTCGGGGCGTGGATGGGGCGCGTGCGTTCTTTGTCTTCTGTCGTCGTAAAGCACAACGCAGCTCGTCGCCCCTGCGGACTTCGGCATCTACGGAACGCCCCCGCCGCTATGGCGCGCTCCGCCCTCAAATCTCCCCCGTCGAAAACCCCACCTTCACGCTGTACATCGAGCAGGAGCACTACCTCCGCGAGCTCGCGGAGGCCTTCCCTTCCTCCAATTACAAAGTCTTTCTTTCTCTCTTACACCGATTCTCCGCGCGCCATACGTTCAACATTTGCTTGGCCAACCACGTGGGCGAGATCGTGCGGTTGGTGAGGAACGGGTCGACGCGGCTGTACCTTGCGCCGTCCGGCGGTATCCGGCTGGAGCGGATGAGCGAGGCGGTTGGGTGGGGGGTTTAGAGGTGAAGGGGCAGGTTGTGAGGCTGGTCGGCTGAGGGAGGTGGCGGTGTGGGCGGATAGTCGCAATGAGGTGCCTCCCTTTGCTCGCTGATCTTCCTTTCTGCTTTGAGACGGAGGCGATGCCGCGCGATCAAGCTACGGCGGGATATTCAGGCGACAAATAGGAAGGTGCTTTTGGAGATGAGACTGTGAGTTTCCTTTTCCTTCCCTCCTCTTGTGAGAGGGCGAAGACGACGAGGACAACGACTGTTTATCCAACGACTCTTTCAAGGGCTTTTTGTCCTCCTGCCTCCTTGCTCTTCGTCCTTGGTCCCTCTTCCTTGCTCTTCGCCCTTCCCGTCCCCGTTCCCGTCCTTCTCCGTCGACAACTTGTTCTCCTCCTCTCCTGACGACTCGTTCTCCTTTCACGCCGGGACTGACTTCCGCTTCGCAGGCAGCAGGCAGATATCAAGGCACCGACGGGATTTCGGAAGGGGGGGCAGATTGCAGATATCTTGCAGGGGGTTGAGGGCCCGTTGCGCACGAAGGACAGAGAAGAAAGCTGTAGGTATAGTGCTTTTGATGACTTGTGGTCGCTTTTGAACCGATGACGGCCCTCCTCGCTTTCGTCATCGTGCCCGCCTGGTCCTTAGTCCGTTGTTCCTTACAACTTTGGCGTAATGGTATCAAATCCGGGCGCCCTTGGCTTTTTGCTCCGTTCGATGAACTTATTGAACGCTGTGATTTTACCGCACACACGTTAACGGTACCGGGGGTTGCGTTTGTCTGCAGCTCGATTAGTCTCGCTAGCGGGCCGGTTAGTAAAAAGTCTCTATTACATGTGGTGCGTGTAGTAACGAGCTAGTGAGATTAACTTGTATCCCACGCGAGACCAACGACCTGTCACCTCGTCACGGTCTTAATGTTAATATTACATTCACAAGTGGCAGATGTACGGAAAACATTGATAGCGACAATGCACGATGAGACGACAAGTAGTACTGCATGTAGCAGTCTAGCAGAAGCATGGCAATGCCCAACAATCACTCCTCGGACAAGGCGGCCTTCTTACCTCTCTCCTTGTCCGCCGTTACCTCCGTCTGAGAATCCTCCTTGCCAGGCGTCTGCTCCGATTTGCGCCACTGCTTGAACTTATCCCAAGCCTCCTTCGTCTTGAAATTCTTCAATTTATCATTGATGGCGGTCTTGAGATCCTCCTGGTCTTCGCGAAGTCGGATCAAGATGGTCGCAAAATGGAATACATCGACCGGCGAAGAGAGGTCGAATGTCATGACATTTCGCTCAAAGACGAAGATGTCTGAATCCTAATCATGGAATTTATCGAAGGCTTGCTACACACGAGAATGTGAATGTAGACGAACCTTGCTATTCGAGGATCTCCATCCAATGAGCAGTGCGCCCTTTGTGCCAGACGTGACGAGGCAGTAGAATGGCCGATCTTCGATGCCCACTCGTGGTAGTAAGCGATCATGGATACAAGGTACAGTCGACCTTGATTCAACGCAGCACACGCGTCCGAATCCTGTGTCTTCTTGTACTCCACTAAGACATGCGGAAATATAATCGTCTTCTTCTTGTCGAAGGCTGGGAAACTTTCAAGTCTGAGCAGGGATGGCACAGATGCGAATTCGGAGGTGCCCCTGAAAAGGGCTTCAACAGCTGCTTTAACCCTGGAGTTCCATTTTGAATGCTTCCTGTCTCCCACGGTGGCAGGAGCAGAAGGCTCAGGCTTCTTTCCGCCCAGGGGCTGATCTGTTTTAGTACTGCGACTGTCCTTTGATCCTGCTGATGCAACTCACAGGAGCGCGGGGTTTGCTGTAGGCATCCACAAAAAAATAGATGTCGTCCAGGGAGGCCCCTACTGGAACACTGTCGGGCACGGTAATGGCAGCAATTAAAGCTGCATCACATTCGCCATCCCGTGGTTCTTGGAAGTCGTGTTTTCACAAGCAGCTCTTCCATTCCCTCCTCTTTTGCAATATTAGTCCAATCCTCTTGAAGGTCTGCAGCTTGTTCAGTCGCAGCTATAGCTTGCTGGATCCAAGCCGGCTGGAGGGTTGCGCGGGCTATTGACTGTTGTGCACTGCAGATCTGGTAATTAGTCCCCAAGCCATTTCTGGAAAAATTTCCCAGCCTCCTCTTTACTCTTTCGGACACGGTCGACAATCGGATTCCTTTGCTAGATGAATGGATTTTTCCAGCCTAGAAGACGAATTAGTAAAGTACATTCAACCCTGCACTTTGAGATTGCTCACAGAACATTGGAAGAAGTTATCTCTTTCCCCATACATAGAATCCATACAACAGCGCATCCCAATCATGCGGCTTTCCGCTTCACTAACTTTGAGACCTTTGGAGTAGATATGATTGAGGGTATGACCCCCAGCACACGCATAAAGCGTGGGAAAGCGCCCCTCAAGGATTTGTACGCTCTGTATCCATCTGCTGAAAGTTCGAGACTGGAGAGGAGGATCCCCTGGCAGCTGCTTCCAGAGCCTTGATTTTCTGACCTGCCTGGTGGATCAAGTGATCTAACATAGGCATCAAAACAGCATCAACAGTGGGCGGAGTCTATGGATATGTATAGGACGATTAGAGGGAAGAAAGGACAGCCCATGTAGCATCATCACCTTGAACCACTCTACAGGCCACTGGAAATACACATCTCTTGGATGGCATTGAAATGTTTGTTGATGTCCTTCGCTACCAATTGGATCTGGGGGCTCATTTGGGCCACGATGTTCTCTGATGACTGAAGAAGGCGATTACGAAACACGCCTCTATCTTGCATCCACGAAAAGCATCGGCTCCTCCGTCATCTCGGTTGCCGTTAGGCTGAGACACGTCCGAACCTAATTACGATGATCATCAACAGCAAGTGTGGAATAAATCATCGAAAAACGAACTCGGAATTGTTTCTGTATCTCGGATAAAGGGTTTCTTGCTGACCGAGGAGCCTGTTGGGCTTCCACTGTCTCCAGATTTCTGTAACCTGGAAGCAGCGGTTCCACAATCAGTGAGCCATTATGGTGATTCTCCTTGGTACGCACTGCCTCCCAGCCAACTGCTTGCGGAGACTATCGGTGCTCCTGGACAACCAGCACATTAGAAAAAACAGAGACATCCATATGAGAAATGACCGACATGTCTTCCGTAGATTCTTGGCAGCAGCGCGTACAAAATGAAGTGCGGGGGGGAGGGAAGCGGAGAGTGAGTGTTGGGTACACGTGTCGTTGGAGGACCCACTGAGTTTATATCGGACCGAATCAGTAGCCATGCTGTTACAGAGGGTCTTCTTCTCACAAATGAAACATCACTGATCCACTGTTCTCCGCGCTTCCTAAGAGTCCTCAGGTCGACTGATCTGGGTTATCCGAGCGCCGATACAGCTTCTGATTCTCGCACAAACGGCGTTCCACGTTCAGCCGCGGCGGAGAAA
>QVIE01002101.1:0-11430 GCA_013387415.1 Panellus pusillus | reverse complement strand
ACGATGGACATGCCGGCGGACAGATGAAACATCTTCCGGGCGGTACGGAAGCAAGATCACGAGCCGAGGGGGTTAATCAAAGACTGATTGAGCTGCCCGCCGCTTCGGGAAGATAGAAAAGCTACCTTTGCAAGTCAAATTGGACTGGCATTAGTAGTTAGTGTTGAAGGAATATTGAAGAAGTCTAGGCGACCAGCGATGTCGACTCAGTCTTCCGGAATACGAAAGAACGGCGTGCGGAGCCGCCGGCGAGTTGGAAACCAGCCGCCGGGCCTTTCTGGAAAGACAGTCATGTGCGGTAACAACTGCGGATGACTGAGCGCCAAGCACGCCATTCTCACGAATTATTAGAAATCGCCAAGAAAGACGGAATACCGAAATCCTGATTGGCCGCCGGCACTTTCGCAAACATTCGGACCTGCCGCCGGCTTTACTCGATTAGGTGCACGGACCATATTTCCTTTTAAGATACCAAGTTCAAATTGTATAAAAGGCGTAGTTTTTATCATGTACAGCAGTAGAACCTACCAGAGTAAACCCTACCTAGTAGATCATACCCGCCGACTTCCGAAAGTACTGGGAGCGATCAATTGAAATATTTGATTGAGAATAAAACCGAAGTCAGAGTAAGAATAAGAATCAGAAAGTGAACCTCGAGTTCAATACGAGAACAAAAGTGAACTTGAACAGCCGCCGGCAGTCAAAAACACCCGCGAGTTGAAAATACAACTGCCGGGCATTTAACTTGCCGCCAGTTAGAAAAGTCGCTACCTTGTACTTTCCGATATATTCTGAATACACTTCAGTTTGAACACTACTCTTGAAACAATACAATTTTCATAGCCCGCTCAGGTTAACGAACCGCCGGGTACTACTCAAAGACCTTGAAAGCGCCGCCAGTCCCAGACTGCCGCCGCCTGATTATTGAAGTTGGAAAACTTGGAAATATCATACGCGCTATTGTGATTTTGGAGGACGATACGCCTGTCCTACTACCCCGAACACACCCACGAAGCATTGATTGGAGTTGTGATATATTTTGAGATTGAGGGATTTTGTTAGCTTGAGCCTTGCTCGCTTTCAATTAGAAACTTAGTCTTCATTTGATTTCACGGCTGCACCTACGTGCACCGTTTCAGCGCGTCTAGAAGGAACAGTGGCTCCGAGGAGCTGGAATATATGAAGGAATACTATTTTTGGAGATACCCAACATACTGAGAGGAAAGAATGGCTTTCCTCGGAATCGAACTCAGGCCCGAGGAACACTTTTTGGGCCGAAAACAGTCGTCGGGAATATCGGCTTTTCACGGTGGCGTGATTTGCGCGACATTACGGCATGACCAATTAAGATAACCTAAAGAAAGGAGTAGTACTCTGGCACCGTGCATACACGCGTACCCGGCAGCGAGGACTCGCAGTCTGGCTCCACACAAATGGCCAAAAAGGGTATAATGAAAGGCACCGAGCGGAAAGATCGAACCAATAGGCAGAGAGAGGGCAGAACGCGCGTACGGCGGCTCCCTCGGAAGGGGTCTTGGCAGCCCCGAGGAATAATCTGGCTGACAGCCAAGCCTGAAAATGGCCTACGAATGGGCACGGCATCGGAGAAATAAACACCACCACTCAATCTTATTACTGTAAATTATTTACTCATCACTCTTGTAAAAATGTATATGACATGGATTAGGCCTCTTCGAGGCGGGCGCTGAACCTTGGGTCTGTACTGATGGCCAATCATCAGACCGTCTGCTGAAGTGTCGAGGGATACACAGTGGCGAACGTTTCTCGAGTCTTGCAGTGATGTGGCAGCCTTTTGTTTTCGGCTTCCGAGAAGCATTTTACGATGTTGAATTTCAGTTCTCGTGAGTAGAGGCACATGTAAACCAGTAAGCAAAGCTTCCGACCTCAGAATAAGGCAACCATCAGGGCATTGATGGGCAAGGGAATCTGCCCGCAAATTATCTGCATCTCTCAGTTTCCCTTTGGATTGTCTTACTGAGATATTTTGATGTCGTGGAATCATCATCCGCAAGGTATCAAGAACGATTGTATTATCAATAGCAAGAGAATGTACAATAAAAGTTTTACCAGCAAGGAATACACACAAAAGCAGTATCATCTCCCATATGAGATGAGTGGACTTCTCGCGAACGAGATGACCGAGACACTCCGAGCATACTCGCAGCTACAACGTTGATGTTTCGCGGACTTGGCATCAATGAGGGGGCAGATACTGCATCAGGTCCACCCGAAGACACTGATGAGGCCGAAGGCAGCCCACTGGGCTGAGAGGCTGGGAATCAAGGGTGAGTTAATGAGATACAAGTACAGGAAACTTCACCATGCACCTGCAGACAAGGGTCTTCTGTAGTGTGTACCCAGAGCTCGTAGATCAAGGGAGCCGCTGCTCAGATGCACGACAATGGCCTGAGATGAGTCTCGCATGAAGCCAAGCCAGTCCCGGCCGAGAACGAGATCACAAGGTAGAGAGGTAGCGACAGGGACATTGCTCATGCGCAGGGAGACCATCCCACGTCGCAAGGAAGTATAAGCTGCCCAGAGAAGCGAGAGCCCCGAGTGCGAAGACCAGTATTGAAAAGCCAGTTCAGGGAAAGGCTTTGAGAAGTTGCAAGATTGCCGTCAAAGGTGGTCATTATTGGCACATCACAGAGTGTAGCAGGGGTACTAGAAGTGGAGGGAGTAAGCAAGAGACGACGCAGCATGGGATGACGACTCACGAGCGGAGGAGAGCAGAGACGTGTATCACTGATAGCATCAGAGATATCCGACGTCAACAGATAATGGCCAAAACATCAAACAGCATTGACTAATGAACTGAGGAGGATTTTCTCTATTGCAGAGCAAAAAAACCAATCCAATGTGTAGCTAAAGATTTCAAAGAATGCCGAACATATCTTATGGGCTTTGAATTTGTTTCTTCACTTGAAGACGCCCTCAATTGACAGGGTTCTGGCAATGACAACTTGTGCATGACTAATAATTGCGAAATCTGCATGACAAACTGATGGACAAAGTCGAAGTTGTCTAGGGTAGCCAAACCTAAAGGTTCAGCAATAAACCCACCAGAAACGCGAGGAACGGGATCATCTCGAACCCCCACTTGCCTAGACTACGGTCAACAGCTAGTACAAAGGTTGCGGTGTGGTCTGTAACGTTCCGCGGAGATTTGTTACCGAACATTCTTAGCTAGTTACAAATAAAAGTGATTTTGTTGGCACAACCAAAGTGGGCGTGTTGTGTGCGTGAGTCAATTGAGGCCACCTTCAAATAAGCTTTACCAAAAGGTACCCGAGCTCTGGTTCAACTTGGGTCAATTGTGTGAACGGTTCGCTGTAGCACAGTTCCTCTCTGTGTTGTATCAGAGTTGTAAATCCTTCCGAGGAAGTGCGCTGGGTTAAACCCCCGGGTATTTTCTATTGAAGTTCGCAAGGTTTCGCCCCTTGGACGCTTCAAAACCCTTCCGAGGAACATCTTTCCGAGGAAACTTTATATAAAAATCAATACATTGTTCATCCGTGTTCTTTGTGACCTAAACTACCAATCCGAGGACTCTTTAGTTCAAAGTCGGTCTGATACGTTTCTAAGAGACGAAGAAATACCTTCCGAGGAAAGATCAATCTTACCTGTATACTGCAGGGTGACCCGAACTCAAATTGTTGAGACTGCCGATATACCAAAAGTTCATTGGTTATTGGGTGTGTGTGTGGATTAGAGGTTTTAAGTGGTAGTTACTTCACAGTGACGTTCCGCGGAAGCTCTTAAATCTATTTTAAATTTCACGCTAGTATATCGGAGTCGCCGTCTCACCGGTTCGAGTTCGAACCGATTCCCCGAACCGGACATCAACAACACTAGTGGATCCACTCAAAGTCACAGACCAGTTTGCAGATACATTCCATCTCATTACTGCTAGCTGGTCCATATTTATCCTTAAAATGTCTCAACTCTCCCAAAGGTAGAGTGTTGTATGAGAAATAGAACAAGATTAAAAATCCTGGCCAGCTAGCATTGTTGAGGGACATTTATTAGTTAGATCTGTCTCCTGAGATTTTCCACAGATTGCGAATGGATGAAGTTATAACGTTGGCGAGGCTGGAACCGACCAGTGATAGGGCACAAAAAGAACAAAGCTGCGGTTTGGATCAGTGGTGTTGCCGGTACACATTGTTATATACTCCCTCCAGTGCCACTGCCTCCTTGAGCTGTCCCAATCCCCGATATGTCGAAGCCAGATTTGCCATGGCATTTAAGGTATCTGGATGCTCTTCACCCAGAATCTTCTTCCGCTTCTCAAGCACAGTTTTCTCCAGTGCCACTGCATCCTTGAGCTGTCCCAATTCTCGATATGTCGCAGCAAGATTTGCCATGGCATTTAAGGTATCTGGATGCTCTTCACCCAGAATCTTCTTCCGCTTCTCAAGCGCAGTTTTCCCTAGTGCCACTGCATCCTTGAGCTGTCCCAATTCCCGATATGTCGCAGCCAGATTTGCCATGGTAATTAGGGTATGTGGATGCTCTTCACCCTGAATTTTCTTCCTCTTCTCAAGCACAGGTTTCTCCAGTGCGACTGCCTCCTTGAGCTGCCCCAATCCGTGATATGTCAGACCCAGATTCCCCATGGCTGTTAGAGTATGTGAATGCTCTTCACCCAGAATCTTCTTCCGCTTCTCAAGCACAGTTTTCTGCAGTGCCACTGCATCTTTGAGCTGTCCCAATCGCCAATATGTCATAGCCAGATTCTCCATGGCATTTAGGGTATCTGGATGCTCTTCACCTAGAACTTTCTTCCGCTTCTCAAGCACAATTTTCTCCAGTGCCACTGCATCCTGGAGCTGTCCCAATTCCCGATATGTCACAGCCAGATTCCCCATGGCATACAGGGTATGTAGATGCTCTTCACCCAGAATCTTCTTCCCCTTCTCAAGCACAGTTTTCTCCAGTGCCACTGCATCCTTTAGCTGTCCCAATTCCCGATATGTCACAGCCAGATGTGCCATGGCAGTTAGGGTCTGTGGATGCTCTTCCCCCAGAATCTTCTTCCTCTTCTCAAGCACAGGTTTCTCCAGTGCGACTGCCTCCTTGAGCTGTCCCAATTCCCGAATGTCACAGCCAGATGTGCCATGGCAGTTAGGGTCTGTGGATGCTCTTCCCCAGAATCTTCTTCTCTTCTCAAGCACAGTTTCTCCAGTGCGACTGCCTCCTTGAGCTGTCCCAATTCCCATATGTCACAGCCAGATTCCCCATGGCAGTTAGGGTATCTGGATGCTCTTCCCCCAGAATCTTCTTCCTCTTCTCAAGCACAGGTTTCTCCAGTGCGACTGCCTCCTTGAGCTGTCTCAATTCCCGATATGTCGCAGCCAGATTTGCCATGGCAGTTAGGGTATCTGGATGCTCTTCCCCCAGAATCTTCTTCCTCTTCTCAAGCACAGGTTTCTCCAGTGCGACTGCCTCCTTGAGCTGTTCCAATTCCCGATATGTCGCAGCCAGATTTGCCATGGCAGTTAGGGTATCTGGATGCTCTTCCCCAGAATCTTCTTCCTCTTCTCAAGCACAGGTTTCTCCAGTGCGACTGCCTCCTTGAGCTGTTCCAATACCCGATATGTCGCAGCCAGATTTGTCATGGCAGTTAGGGTATCTGGATGCTCTTCACCCAGAATCTTCTTCCTCTTCTCAAACACAGGTTTCTCCAGTGCCACTGCATCTTTGAGCTGTCCCAATCCCCAATATGTTTCAGCCAGATTCCCCATGGCTGTTAGAGTATGTAAATGCTCTTCACCCAGAATCTTCTTCCGCTTCTCAAGCACAGTTTTCTGCAGTGCCACTGCATCTTTGAGCTGTCCCAATCGCCAATATGTCAGAGCCAGATTCTCCATGGCATTTAGGGTATCTGGATGCTCTTCACCCAGAATCTTCTTCCGCTTCTCAAGCACAGGTTTCTCCAGTGCAACTGCCTCCTCGAGCTGCCCCAATCTGTGATATGTCACAGCCAGATTTGCCATGGCAGTTAGGGTACCTGGATGCTCTTCACCCAGAATCTTCTTCCCCTTCTTAAGCACAGTTTTCTGCAGTGCCACTGCATCCTTTGGCTGTCCCAGTTCCCAATATGTCGCAGCCAGATTTGCCATGGCAGTTAGAGTATCTAGATGCTTTTCACCCTGAATCTTCTTCCTCTTCTCAAGCACAGGTTTCTGCAGTGCGACTGCCTCCTCGAGCTGTCCCGATTCCTGAGAAGTTCCAGCCAGATTCTCCATTGCAACTAGCATAGCTGGATGCTCTTCAGCCAGAATTTGTTCTGCTTCTCAAGCACAGGTTTCTCCAGTGCCACTGCATCCTTGAGCTGCCCCGATTCCTGAGAAGTCCCAGCCAGATTCTCCATTGCAACTAGCATATCTGGATGCTCTTCAGCCAGAATTTTGTTCTGCTTCTCAAGCACAGGTTTCTCCAGTGCCACTGCATCCTTGAGCTGCCCCAATCCCTGATATGGGTCTAAAATAGTTGAAGGATAAGTTCTCCAAAGTCATGTTGAATCATACCAGGATGCGTAACTTTGCTTGGAGAGAGGTGAAACCCAACACGGAGGGATGTACGGAACTATGGATTTTCAGCATGGTAGCCCAGCCTGTGTATGGGAGAATAATATACCACCAAGTTATCTTTGAATCTGCGAATCTTGTTCTGATACCCAGCAATTTGTTCCGGTGTACTGTTCACCTTCAATAATTCTCTAGTACGAGCACGGAACCCTTGAGGCTTCTCTGTCATTGGCTCCACTGCAGCCAGAATACCCATCAGGCAGCTAGAAGTTATAGGTTATGTAGGAAATACACAGAATGAACATCCACTTACCTTTCAAAATCTTCACAGTGGCCTTTCAACCCTGCTGCCTCTTGAACCCCATGCTTCCCAACCTCATCTTGTAAAATCTTCATGACTTCCACAATCTCCTCACACAGCTCTCGAAGGTCCTCTCGATTCTGTTTGATCTGCTATGAGCAAGCATAAGCTGGTTAACAAACAATAGGTATTGAATCACACACTTGGATTGTTTCCAAGACAACAACAACTGCTCTACAAGCAGGCTTGATAAATGGGACAGGTGCAAGTTCCCCCACTGCCTCCAATGCCTTTGCAGCTTGAAGGGAGACACCAATCCAATCAGTTGTGGATCCCTGGAGGGCTTGGCACTTGTATGCTTCTGAAGAGTCTTGCTAGAACCCCCTTTGACTCTGGCAATGGCATTGGGGGCGGACATGACGGTAACTTGTGAGAGAAGGGTTGTCACACGTCAATGTGATGCACAGCTTTAAGGAGAATCAGATTGATCCTTGCCACTTGGTGACTGATCGGCGTTACTTATGTCGACGCTGCCCAAATTGCAGCGCTTACCGCGCAGCGACGGTCACGCGTCTGGCGCGGCGCGAGGATGCTCTATTACGCGTATATTGAGGACGCCGTTGCCCCGCTTGAAAAGGGCATGCGCCGCGGGTAAGCTCCGCGCGGCGGCCGACAAGCCTGCGGGAGAGGCGCACACGGCAGCGGGGGCAGGAAACACGACCTTGGTCCCCGCCCGACCGAAATCGCTTTTCGCCGCGTGGCTGAAGCCCACCGTGTCTCTGCCCGAGTACGTCGCCGGCGCTCGGCGTCCTCGCCCGCTGCCGCTGCCGCCAATCCCCGCCCATGTAAACACGTACTCCTTCCCAGCCCGTCTACGGTGCCACCACGACCTACCTCCTCCCCACCTCCCCCGCCCCCGCCGCCTCAGCTCCCTCGCCGCCGCTGGCCGCGCGCTCGTCGTCCTCGCGCTGTGGCCTTTGTGGATCCTCCTCCTACCCGTGCGTGTAGCGCTGCGGTATCTGGTCGGCGTCCTCGGCTAGCTACCGGCGAGGCCAAGGCGGGGAGCGACGCCCCCGCCCACGCTCCTTCGTTTCCTTTTGGCGACATTGCTGTTCTGAGTCTTCTCCCGAAGTCTGCCCCGTCGCTCCTTCGCCTCGCCTCGCCTCGAGGTTCTCAGGCCTCACCTTGGCTGGCCGCACAGCTTGTAGCATAAGTAGAAAGCATTGTAGTGTATTGCTCCTGTATAACTCCCACCTATATATCGTATCCGTATCGTACTCGTGTCGTAGCCTAAAATCCATTCTTTCTTGGAATCATCTGTCGCCGACACGTCGATGTCTGAGTACATATGTAGCTTCGGATCTCGGTCTCGGGAGGATATGGGCATTGAATTAGCGAGTGAAGTAGAGCCAACACCGTAGACGCGATGGAGCTTAGTCTCACATCCACGCCAAGCACGTCACCGTCTTTGTCGATCACGACCGTCATTTTCGAGGACTGGCTGGCTCGCCACAACACCACAACAACTCCCTGGCTTCATGACCCATCCAACGATTCCTCCACTCGGCCAAAGCTGGCTCCTTCCATCGGCCGAAGAAATAGGACTGGACCCGGACGGATTCAGTGCTTGGATCTCTTGCTATCCGCCGAACGCGCGGCTCTGGCGCTGCACAATCCTGCGCCGAGGTGTCAAGACGAAGTCATCGCGGTTCGGCTGGTAGCGTGGCTCGTCAAGGACTTTTACGAGCACGGCAGGAGCGCCGCGTACGAGAGTTTGCCAGTGACTCACAGGAATCCGGATAACGTCCTGCAACGATGTGTCAATGGCGTCGGGGCCGGCGGAAGACCTCAACTCGGAGCAGCGCCACGCAAAACCTTCCAGCTCGAGTAAGATCTATGCAATCACTTGTTTTGCGTATGTGAGTACACAGGCGCACTTTCATCCTTACTGAGCCGACGCTTTCAGTCCGCTCACGCGCCGATCGCACGCCATCGCCCCCGTCTCCGTCCACTCACGCCTCCCGCCCATCCGAGTCCTTCGAAAAGCACAGGGCTGATATCCTCGAGAGCATGGCAGACGTCCGTCCCGAGGAAGGAAGGACACACTACGGCCGACGTGAGTCAGTCTTCCATCAGCTACTGCTGGTTCTGTTTGACCTTGAGGTATAATACCAGGCCCTGCTGCGGGACGGCTACAAATGCGTTATGACGGGTCTATACGACAAGGCCACCTCATGAACATTCCCGACTTGAACAAGAAGTCGGATCGTGAGGGCGTGGGTAGCGTCGAGACCGAGGTCGCGCACTTGTTCTCGGGCGCGGGCGCCGTCAGTCTCAGTCTTCCTTTCATATGTAGCGCTCATCTGTTGAAATCGTACGCCAGCACCCTGAACACGTAGCAAGCGCTACAGCCACCCTCGTTACCTTCGGCCTGCGCAGCTGGGTAAATACGCTGCAAGGCAATCGCGTCAACGACCTATCCAACGTCATGACCATCTCCGCCGCCCTGCACAACGATTTCGAACAGCTTCTCTTCTGGCTCGAAGCTGTTCCCGAACGGTGATTTCTTTCTTTCTTTCTTTTTTCTGCAGCTGACGATCGACTCTGATCCACGTCGTGCGTCGCGCAGGAGCACACCTACACCGTCGTCCCGCGCCACCCGCCAACCTTCTTCGAACAGGTGCCCAAGCCGCCCGCGAGGTGACGTTCCGCACAGACCCCGACGCTGCCGCCCAAAGCATCGAACTGCCCCCGCCGGATCCGGAGCTGCTGGTGATACGCGTTGCGTGCGCCCGCGCGGCTGCGATGTCCGATGCTGCTGATCAGTTGCACATGCTCGAGGAAGACCGGGACGATGCGCGGATGTTGACGGATTCAGATTCCGCGCTTCATCTTCTCAACTCTATGTTGTATACGGCCACGAGTACACACCGTCGAAATTAACATTCGACGATAAGATAGAACTTCAAAGACTAAATATTCGCACTGTTGTCCGCCGCGTAATCCAGCAAAAAGCCGCCTAGCACTTTCATGCACCGCTCACGCTCCTCGATGTGCAACATATGGCTCGACTCGGCAAACGTCACCCAGTGCACGCGCGGGATCAACTGGAAGAACGGCGCAACTGTCGAATCCTGCACCTCATCGTGCCGCCCGTTCATCAATAGCGTCGGAGCGTTGATCTTGTGCGCGTCTTGGAGCATCGACCAGTCCTTTAGAGGCCCGATAATGTGGAATTCGGATGGTCCGTTCCTGCCGGACAGCGGCGCGTCTATTAGCTGTAGCCCACGAAGTAAAAAACCGCGGCAGCGCTCACATCGTCAAGTACACAGTTGGGTCTTTCACTGTCCATTCCAAGGCCTCCGCAACGGGCGCGGGAACCGGATCGACAAGGCACAGATGGCGCGAGTAGAACACCTCGACCGCCTCCTGATACTCCTTGCTGTCCGTCGTTCCGGCGCTCTCATGCTCGACCAGAGTCTTCTGCACGTCCGGAGGGAGTTTCTCGCGCAGGGAATTCTGCGCTGCGACCAGCAGCTTCATGTCCGCCGGGCTGCTTACGAGTACGAGGTGGTTCAAGCCGGCGGGCTGGTGCGACGCGTGGCGCGAGCCGAGCATCCCGCCCCATCTTGGATTGATGTGGTCAACGCAATCAGTACAGTACGAGGAGCGATGTACGAAGTTTGAACCGCTCACGAGTGTCCGAGGAGATCGTAGTTGCCCTGTATTCCCAGCGCGGCCAGAAGATTATCGAGCTCGTCGAGAAAGAGCTGTTCGGTCCAGAACGAGACGTCGCCCTTCTTCTCAGGCAGATGCGTAGAGAATCCGGTCCCCAGTTGATCGTAGAGCACGACGGGGATAGAATACGCCTTGGTGAGATCCTCCAGCGCGAGGAGATAGCTGTGGCTCGCTCCGGGCCCGCCGTGCAGGGTGACCAAAGGGCGGCGGGAGGATGGATGGGCGAGGTCGCCGATGATCTTGTACCAGGTCTTGCACAGTTTGCCTGCAGCGGGCACGACGAATTCGATTTCGCCCTCGACGACTTTCATGGCCATGGGTGGGATAAAGGCCCGGGACGATGGGTCGCGGACTTACAAAGTCTTACATAGGAATCGGCTACATCCGCTACCGACTCGGACTCGGAACTCCGGAATGATGGCATCATACTGTACATCAATAGCGGTGCAAGCACCCTTCCCCTACTCTGTTTTCTTCATCAGCTCTCACAGGGCATCCATTTCAGAACATTGAAATTCTGTTTGATTTAATCTGTGAAAGTCTGTCCTCTCGTGCAAGCATGCGTTCCATCAATCGTGCATCGACCGTTGGCTAGAGCAAGGAAGAAACAATTGTCCGGCTTGTCGGACGGCGGTGAGTATCTCTTCTCTTTTTGTCGCGTGCATGGCTCATGATTATCCTTCAGGGCGTACCGACAGAAGGGCGCGCGCTTCCGGTGATGTGAAAAGAATAAGTCTATCCACTCCCAACACACGGCATCTGCATTCACACATTTCTTATCCTCAACGCCTGTCTACTCGCTATCGTTTTCTTCAAGTCGCATTTCCACACTCTCGC
>QVIE01002104.1:0-19768 GCA_013387415.1 Panellus pusillus | reverse complement strand
GGGACGATGGTGAGTATCATCTCATTCTATTGATGATTTCGGTTCCAAGGCGCGTATCATCAGGGCATTGGCGCGTTTTACGGGCAGACGGACAGGACGAGGCGTTCAGAACGCTCTCCCGTGCCGCCGACTTGAAGATCACGATGTGGGACACAGCGGATCTCTACGGCAACACGGAGGAGGTGCTGGGGAATGGTCAGTGACTTCGATGATAGCAGATAGATACGCAAGATCGCTTACCCGAACGCAGGTTCGTGCAGACAGGACGCCGTGCGGAGATCTTCCTCGCCACCAAATTCGGCGCGCTGGATCTGCGCGAGGGGTCCCCGACCTTTGGAAGGCATGCAGCGACCCGGCTTACATCACACACGCGTTCGTCCGCTCGCTCGCGCACCTTCAGACGGACTACGTGGACTGTATTTACCAGCACCGCGTCGATCCCGCCGTGCCGATCGAGATCGTCCTCGAGACGCTGCGCCCGTTCGTGGAGCAAGGAAAGATCGGTGGCTCGGGTTGAGCGAGTGCAGTGCCGCGACGCTGCGGCGTGCTAAAGCCGTACCGGGTGTGTTGGGGAGAAGGTCGTCGCAGTGCAGATGGAGTATAGCCCGTTTGACCTGGAGATCGAGGCAAATGGGCTGCTCGAGGCAGCGCGGGAGCTGGGCGTGGCCGTTGTCGCGTATTCGCCGCTCGGACGCGGGCTCCTGACTGGAAAGTACGTGTCGTTTCGCGTCAGCAGATAATCATGCTGAACACAGGTGATTCTTCAGATATCGTTCGCAGGAAGATTTCGGAGACGGTGATTACAGACGGACGCTGCCCCGCTTTTCAGAGGAAAATTTCCCGAAGAACCTCGCGTTGGTAGATCACCTCCAAGAGATTGCAGACAAACACCACGCGACGTCCGGACAAATCACTCTCGCGTGGATTCTTGCTGAGCATCCGGATTGTGAGTTGGATAATGAAAAGCTTATTGAAACTGAAACGAAGGCTGATCTCGGCAGTCTTTCCGATCCCCGGGACTCGCAGTGTTGCTCGACTGGAGGAAAATGCCCGAGGGCGGAGATTGCTCTTCCGGCGGAGACGTGAAGGACATCCGTGCGTGGGCTTCGGCCGCTGATATGAAGGTGCGCGAAAGAGACCGGAGCACATGTCGGACGGACAGTGCATTGAGCTGGCAGAATGGAAGAGAAAGTAATCAGCCGCAGCTTCCTCCTATACTTCCGAGGTCGGGGTCTGTGATTCTTAGCAATGAGCACTTGAATATCAACGATGGTTAATTGATATGGTTCGCAACTCACTCGATAGAGCATCGAGGGCCACTACAAGGTCCGGAGCGCGACACTGTACCTCGCAATATGAGGTCATACTGGAGAACCGTCGCGTTGGTCCGAACAGTGGTGCGGAAGGTGTAAGAACATAGGAATTCGAAAGATACATCGTGGTTTTTAGATCTCTGGAAAACTGGCGCCACAAGCCAGTCCGGAATCACAATTCAGAAGAACTGTGATTATGACAAGTCGCTCGCGATCGACGACGTCGCGCACTGTGCACAGGCAGGAAATGGAAATGCAATCCGAGCCTCGACGAAGCGGCTATGTTGAAGCCAGAAAACTCCAAGCATTGGCCCAGGTCCGATAGAAGGATTCTCTTCATGCCTGTGAAGACAGTGAAGTTGGATTCAATGGGGATAGAGCGGGATATCCGCAATACCATGTAGCGGGCGCGCTGATGAGCAATATATGTAAGTCACAAGCCAGTGTGATGCGAGATTAAATTCCGCCGTGCTCTTGCTCCCTCCTTCCATCTGTACTCATCTCTCTCAATCGATATGGTCAAAGCTGTTGTACTCGGTGCTGCTGGTGCGCCCACACTCGTCCTGCTTCCCGATCTCCTCGTCTGAACCGCGCTTAGGTGGAATCGGCCAACCCTTGTCTCTCCTCTTGAAGACCAACCCTCTGATTACACAAGTACTCATTGCGCTCATACCTTGCTTACAAGCGCCTTGAACTCTGCTTCCATCTAGTTGGGCCTCTTTGATATAGTCAACACCCCTGGGGTTGCCGCCGATCTGTCCCATATCGACACTCCCGCCGTGGTAGTAGGCCGGCTCCCTCCTGACGGTCTGAAGGAGGTCCTGACTGGTGCGGACATTGTCGTCATCCCCGCAGGCGTTCCCCGCAAGCCTGGTGTAAGCTTCTTCCGTTTGATTGGTTGCATGGTGATTAAATATTCATCCAGATGACGAGGCAAGTCTGGAGTAAAGCGTTCTTTTAAGCTGTAGCTGATGGATCCATGAAAGAGATGATCTCTTCAAGGTCGGTGGCATGTTATCTGGGTGGTCCTTGCTAAGTAAATGCTGCAGATCAACGGTGGCATCGTCAAAGATCTTGCAACTGGATTGCGACCACCGCCCCAAAGCCTTTGTCCTCGTCATCTCCAACCCTGTCAACTCTACCGTCCCCATTGTCGCCGAGGTTTTCAAGAAGCATGGTGTCTATGACCCTAAGCGGTACGAATCGACGTTTTCGACTCTATCTAAACCTTGCTAACCAGCGGCCAGCATCTTTGGTGTGACCACTCTGGACGTTGTCCGTGCCTCGACTTTTGTGGCCGAGGTCCTCAAAAATCCTGCTGCTGCCCCTGATGTCGTCGTCCCGGTCGTCGGTGGCCACAGCGGTGTCACTGTGTGTCTCCTCGCTCTATTTTCACAAAATCCGAGCTAACGCGCATCGTAGATTGTGCCCTCCTCTCGCAATCCTCGCACCCTCTGCCTAGCGATTTCGCTGCGGAGCCTACGAGGCGCTTGTTAAGCGAATCCAGTTCGGCGGGGACGAGGTCGTCAAGGCCAAGGACGGCGCGGGGTCCGCGACGCTTTCGATGGCGTACGCTGGCTTTGAGTTCGCGACCAAGATCATTCGCGCGGTCAAGGGCGAGAAGGGCATCGTCGCACCAAGCTTCGTCGCCCTCGCGGCGGACCCTGCCGGCGGTGCAGCGCTCACCAAGGAGCTCGGCACGGAACTCGAGTTCTTCTCCTCGAACATCGAGCTTGGGGTGCGATAGCTAACTGCCTTGAGTGTGTCTCGTTGATTGATGACACGCAACACTAGCCGGAGGGTGTGCTCAAGATCAACCCCCTGGGCAACATCTCGGCGCAGGAGGCAGCACTTGTCAAGGCTGCGGTCCCCGAGCTGGCTACGAACATCAAGACTGTAAGTCTCTGCCGCCTTGTTCTCGATAGACAGCTCATCCTCGTCATCTGCAGGGCACGACCTTTGTCCTCGAGAAGTACGAGGCGGAGGAGAAGAACCCTAAGTTGTAAGTTGGCTGCAGCGATGACGGACTGGATATCGAACGAAATAAATAAATAAAGGGCGAAATGCGTTGTAAAAGTAGATAGAGGTGTGCTGTATAAACGGTCCTTTCCGACCGCAACTGGATCGGGGAGCGCGGTTGTCCATGAAATTTTGAAATTTCGTGCGCATGGTGGTCGATGGTGGTGCTATCATAAATTTGAATTCTAATTATTAGAGCTCCCCTCGAGAGTCAGAACCAAGTTGATTGCCTCGCTAGGGTAGACGGCGTGCATCAGAGTTGTATGTAACAACTGGAAGCTCGAAAAAGATCGGAAAAGAGACGGGCCTCATGATCACAAGCTGACAAGCCTATGTCTCGGTGACAACATGCTGTCATGTATAAGGTATATACTGTAAGTAATACACGTCGAGGATATATCATGAACCAGATCATGGCATCTTGGGAGTATATAATATCGTTTTTCACGCGATATCTCCCTTCTCTCCCTTTTTCTCGTCGAAAGGCGCCGAGGACGTGCCGTCAAGCTCGCGGATGTTGGACGTAGGGCCCTTGTAGTGCTTGTGCGCATCGAGGATGTACCATACCCTGCAAAGGAATCGTGAGTTGAAGGAGAAAAAAAAACCGGGGCGCAAGAAGAGATGGATAGATACGCACAGAGAGAGGAACATCACGCCAATCGTGATGACCTGAAAGCAGATCGCGCGTCAGCAACAGCACATGCAGTGAGCAGAGAGAGACGCACCGAAGCGTAGTTCATGTTGAGCGCCGTCACAGGGCGCAGCGTGGGGAAGGAGAAGATGACGCACACAAAGAGTGTCCAAGAAATGCAGCAAATGTTAGCTGCCCAACCCAGTGCACCGTCGCCCATGTAGAACGGACCGGGCTTGAACATGACCTCTGGATGCTTCTCAAACACCCGCCGCAGGAAGATCGGGATGATATAGCTCAAATCGAGCGCGATAGCCGTGAGCGAGAAAATCGCGTTAGCAGCCGCGGGGGACGCGAGGTCCAGCAGGCCCGGCAGAATGGAGAAGATCGTGCAGAACCAGATGGAGCGTAAGGGCGTATGGGTCCAGCGCGAGTTGTAACCGAAGTAGCCGCGATCGGGAAGGCCGCTAAGGGGAATGAGAGCGCTGATGAGCGCAAGGAGAGGTCACGCACTGGTCACGGCTGAACGCGAAAAACAGTCCGCGAGACAGCTTGAAGGGCGGTCTGAACGACGAAGAACGCGGTTAAGCAAACGAAAGTCTGTGCCAGGATGGCATGAGAACTGGTGGTAGTCACAGCTGCTGCGGACATACCCAAAGAATGAGGGCTCCCGTCTTGCCCATCCGCAATGTCATGATCTAGTCTCAATATCAACACGACGCACAGAGTCCAAGGAGCTCGAAACGCACTTGGAGCATAGCCGACCCTGAAGGGCCTGGTAGTAGCGCCCTGGATATAAGCGTCTCTCAGTTAGCAGACTACCACAGGCGATCGGAAGAAACGACGCACAGGTCACCCGAGCATAGTACAAGGACGATATTGAGCAGCCACCCGATGAGACCTGTTCCAAGAACTGCACAGCGTCAGAGAGGACACGCGCAAAGGACGTGTCGGTGTACGCACCAGCGATGAAGATGGCAGCAGGAGCTTCGGTTTGTCAAGCAAGTGAGTTTTTCAAAAGGAAGAGATGATTCGTGTCAATGTACCTGCATACGCGGCTCGCTTTACTTCCTCGCTGTATATACAGATATAAGCGTCCAAAAGCGCAAAGGATGGAAAACGGGGCATACGAGATATGGGCCGTGGCGTCATAATCCTTCATTTCGTGTCAGTGATGCCATTTTACTCTATAGGGGGTTGCGGTCACCGTCATCTGTAGAAAAACAGGCTCAGAAACCTTGGTCAGAGAAGGAACGACAAGTAAGACGCACCGTCCATTGAACGCTTAGCAACCCAAATAGGAACGCCAGCCCGGTGTTCCACCCACCCGTAGCATTGACGATGCCAGCCGACCCAAACACGTACGACGCGGGATGCATCTCAGAGCGGGGCGTCGTTGCCAGCAGGACGATTATGATAACTGCCTCTCGTGAGTACGGCCTGAAGGGAAGGAAGGCAAGTGGACGCACGAGCCGTTGCGCCGAGGTTGACAAAGACGAAATACTTGGTGAAGCGCGCAAGATAACGGGTGGCGAGAGAGTTCTAAGGCCGCTGGTCAGATGGAGAGGCGCAGTGAAAGACGCAAAGGAAGCACGAGAAGGCCGTGTACCACCAGCAGGCCAGCAAAGAGGCCCACAACCTTGCCCTAGAAAAGAAAGCATAAGGAGAAACTCGAATTACACGGAGCCGCGACGTACACTTGTCACCTCGAAATTTCCATCCTGACAGCAGAAGTCAGACAAACTTTGAGGACCGGCGAAGGACCGACCTTTCCGATGACAGCTGCGCGAAGGGAGATTGTTCAGACAGCAAACTAGGGAAACATGGCATGCGCACCTGCAGCTAATATCATACCCGACAACCCAAACTCCGTTGAGCTCACGCCAGCAATTTGTCCTGCGCACCGAGTAAGTTTGTTTGCAAACCTCGGGATGAGATAATGGACGCACCGAGAATGTTAAGCCACCCTACAATCCATCCCACCTACAAAATAAGATGAGACAAGATGAATACCCAGCAAATAGCGAGGGCGGCATACGATGGCACGGTATCTCCTTGGCGTGAGCTGCGCTGATGCGGTATATCTTTTGATATAGGATTCAGATAACGGGCTAAAAACAGAGGGGTGCGGCGACCTACAATCCGCCACAGGTGGGGAAGGCAGAACTGGAGGACCGTAGGGTCAGAGGTAATGAAAGTTGAGGATATGCGAAACTGACACAATTTCTGCGATGGACGAGCCGAGGGTGAAGCACATGGATGCTCCCAAAATCCAACACCTGTTCCAAAAGGTCTCTAGCCTCGCATTCATGATTCCAAGTGAATGCTGCACACCATACAACGGTTGATGGACCGCCAACTGTTTACGACGTTAGAACGAGGCCTCTACACGGTAGAAATTGAACGGACGGGTCAGGGGCGTGTTGAATGTCGTAGCAATTGACGAGCATAGACCCATTATACTGAACGCAAAAGAGATCTAGGAATAAGACGCCATGAGATTTGCGATTGAGGACATTTCCGAGGCACACGACACACAGTAGCGAGATTGGAGAACTCGCGTTTGAAGGATGGGACATAGCCCAGAGCCAGGAGCTCCTTGTCATCGTCGTCGACTGAAGAATGTATGCTCGTCATCGGCGGAGGGAGTGGGATAGCGGGAGCAAAGAGGAGTAAAGCGGTCGCGCGCGCATGGTTTTCGTGAATGTTTTTATGGGCCATCAATTTTTATCGGGTAATACATTCTCATCACGCGATCCTGATGTGCCTTATCTACATTACTCTCGGCGCTCACTCTCGCTCACTGGCCGCGCAATTTCAGACGTATCAGTTTCCGTGGACGTGGAGGTTGCTGCGGCTGACGATTTCGACGTGCATTGCAACCCAGAGAGCCCCACTCTCGACAGTCCTCTTGCTGGCAGATCGCGGGAGGTGATCAGTGGTTCCGAAGTAATTACATAAAAGTGAAGTCAATTCAGTCGCGATCTCGCCGGGATGCTTATATCCCCACTCCCCAGTCGCCCGCGACTCTAGTGCGACTCTCCGCGAGGTGCACTCTTTGTGTGTGCCAGTTTTCTTTCGATTTCGCAAGCGACCGTCAGGTCCCATCAAGTGCCCAGACGTCATTGTCAGGTAAGTATATTACAAATGCTGTATGTCCATCATGCATCATGCCTGGAAAGTCCCTGTATAGCTGGAAAAGATTTTTAAATTCCTCTGCTCCTTCGATACGGACTCGAGACTTATGAGGGAAAAAATATCTGAACATGGTCACCAAAGCCTATTATGATACGGGCCCTCGGAGGCTGCTCAGTGCTGGATATGATCATGACTACGAGTGAATCTGAATATGCTGCCGATTGACGGAACACTGAACGGATCAGGGATGGCACCGTCACGCCGACGCATCTTTCGGAATTTTACCTGCCTCCCTCAAGATTTCCTTGACCCGGTCTATAGGCAGACTCCGCCACTTCCTACCCGTATACCCCTCCATTTCCTCCGCCGCAAACAATGCATTCAATATAGCCTCCTCGGTCGCGTCTGCGGCAGCGCGGAAGATGGTATCGAGCGTTTCACTGTTGACCGCTTCCACCGTCTAGATGATTTCAAATCAGTGAGACAAGGCATCGAATACGATTGAAACACAGGCACGTAAGTGTCCACGGGTATTACCCGCGCTCCGGGATCCGGTGTTTGAGGCGGCGTGAGGGGCGCTGCGGTCGAGAAGCACAGGAAAATATCTGAGGGGTTTCAGTTGAATCGAAGCACTGGGAAGCCATGATTCAATGAATGGATGGTCTTACCGCCGCTGAAAAATCCCGTCCCGCCTCCGCCACGCGAGATTCCGACACCAGCTCGGCGCGCAACGGCACTGCACTGTGCATGCGCTCAAAGATCAGTCGAAATAGACAACGATGAGTGAGTGTACCTGGTGGGGGAGCAATGGCGCGTCTGTAGCTATCACTACGATTATACTGTGCGCTATAAGACAATCTGAGGCCTGAAAGGCGGCGCGGGTCCCTCACCTCCCATCTCCGTCCTTTGGCTGCTTGATTCCTGAATCGTGCGAGGGAAACCACGGGGCGGTGTATCCTTCGTCCACTAGGGCTTTGCCGATCCGCTCGCCGACTATGGTCAGGTCGTATGGTGACCCATGGTTCGCCTGAATACAAACTTTCAGAATTCATCGATGTAACGTTTATTATGTGCGCTCGCGAAACAAACCTGAATGATGGCGCCGACGACGAAACTTTTGCTACCGCGCGCAGCGGGAACAAGGCGGGAGGCGGTCCCTGTCCCACCCTTTAACCCGAACGACACCATCGCGGCGCCGCCACTAGAAGACTTCAGCACCATGGCCACGGAAAAAAAAGGCTGGCCCAGTACAGACCCAACGTTTCCTTCCCGCAAACTGCCGCTCGTCATATCCGCCAGCGCGCGCTGTACATCTGCGGGACCGACAGGATTACGCGCCAGAGGATGCGTCATGCGATCGTACGTCTCCCCCACGACGGGTAGTGTGATAGCAAAAGGGTCCATCTGGCCCAAGGCCAAATGAGCTGCCCCGACTTGACTGGTCCCCGTGATTGCGACGAGGCTGGTAATGAGTCCGCTCTCTGCAATGAACATCGATCCAGTGAGTTCCCCCGAGCCCTGCAATACCCCGACGCCGGCAAAAAGCGGCACTGCCTGGATATCGTCCGTTCCGATGAGCGTCACCCCTGCCCTGACAATTTTCTTCCGCTCTTCTTCGTCTGGACTGCATAAGTGGTGCCGCGATCAGCGTCTTTCATATAGGCGAAGATTTAGGTCGTACGAGGATGCGTCTCCCAAGAACTTCTCAGCCATACCGACTTTGATGCGAGGGACATCTGTGATAGAGTTCAGTGGGCCAGGGGCGAGTAAGTCGCCGACAATGATTCCGAGATCTCGAGCGCGAGGGCGGCTCTTGGCTGGCACATTCCAGGTTTGGGAGGTGGAAGTAGAAGTAACGGGAGGTTCAGGCAGTCTCGCGCCACCCATGATGGGAGTTCAGGGACGGGACGGGAGGTGTGAGGCTACGGGGCTCTTGCTTAAGAAGTCGTAGACACGATAGATCCGGGACCCGGGTCCTACTAGTAGTTGTAACTTGCTACGGCGCAGTCTCCAAGCTGAGGCGCAGTTGTTAGAAGCATTTAATCCAACTCTTCATAAACGATAAAAAGGCGCGTCACCGAGAAATATTACTCCCGCTCGAACTGCCAAAGACGTCGAATCGTCGTCGATGCGAAACTAGAATTGAAGAAGGCCACTTGGCACGTGATCCTACCCACCCTTTCCTCCAAGTTCAACCACCTTTCGTGGCATTTATCTGAGGCTATCTCCGAACGCTTCAATGAGACACACTGTCTATGCCGCAGCAATGTAAAACATGTAGCAAACAACGTCAGCGGGATTTCCATTTGAACGTCTTTCTCCGCAGCCCGAGTGGCCCCTACTCACTCGGGACCGGGTACGACCGCGAGCCCTTGGCACGATGCGAACCGAACAAAAAGCCCTCGGCACTCCTCTTTTTTGCCTCCGAGTTCTCGCGAACTACTTGACATGCATCCGATGTATCGGAAAGGGCTTTCCAGCATGGACCCTTGGTAAGAGCAACCCGTACCCTCCCGTGCCCGGCGATCCCTGGTAGAGTCGGAGACGCCGGCTTTCCATGCGGTTTTCGGCTGGTCGGCCAATTTTGGGAGCCCTTCGGCTTGCGATGTCAACAAGTTCTCATTGTGGACGAAATGGCCGCTGTCCGCTCGCAGTTATTGCCGACCATCCTTGTCACCTATCGCTGTCGCATTGCGGCGCCGGCCTCAGTGTTGTCCAAAAACTGACAAAAACAACAGTAGTCGGTCTTCTGTCTGCCAGACGGCAGCTCATCTGCATCGGGAGCTCAGTTTATCACCCTTCAAGTTCCAGTCTAAGCCCAGACCAAAATCTAGGTAGGTAGCTAGGCATAGGTGTTATTACACGGCACGGTTTGAATAACAATCTCAAACCTGGCACACACAAATTCGCCGTCAGGTGGTGATACATAATCTAATCGCCATGGCCCATCATCATATTGCCAACATTCCCTGGCCTCCGTTCCAAAGAACTTCAGAAGACTGGCGGGTTGGTTTGGCAAAATTCGTAAATACCATCCGCTCGTTGTCCGCACCCGCGACCCCACACCGTGTCAGAAGGTCTGGGCCCCGTGTTGTATTCAGTAAAAATTGACCCTGTTCATACGCTGGCGTGCGTTTGGTTTTCTGTCCACGTGAGTTATTGTGTATAATTATACTATTACCAACGCAAGCAGGAAAGGTCGTTGGGTTTGGCATTGCGACGAAGATCGGGTCTACTTCTATCGTATCGAGTTGTGCCGGCATGCGAATTCGCGGACTTCAATTGCCGTCTGCACTCGTCGCGACGGTCGCGTCGCGTTGTACGTGTTCTATGCGTTTTGCGCGACATACACGTTCCCGTATTGCACAGGCATGGTGTTTGTTCTACACATATTCTGCTTGTTCGGACAATCGTTTGTTCTGATCTCTTTTCTAGACGGCGCGTCAATGTATACACTGTACTGCACTAGTGCTTTTAGGCTTGCAAATCATGCTGTCTGTCAGCGAGACGGCCGAGGTTGCCCCATCCTCGATGATCGGCATAACAATGGGCCCCACGCGTGTTCACCAATGAAGTCGAATCAAGTGGGCGTATTACGCATGCCGTGGTGTTTCTTATAAATTTGAATTCATCCACAGGGCGCGGGCTCAGACTTGAAGCGCAACTCCAGCGATGGTGCGTTCGCCGACGCGGATGTTGAAAACGTAAGATTCAAAATTTGCACACCGTCTGTCCGGCAATAATTTCGGAGTCCCCGTCCAAAGTTCAAAAGAACCTGAATCTGTTTGTCAAATCCATTATAAGCTGGTATGTCCGGTTACCTGGCCTAGCTGTCTTACGAAATTTACGTTTTCCGGCCATGGGACAGCGACACATGGACATTGGCATGAGAGAGGCAGCTCGACGCGCGGGCTTCCAGAGGAGCGTTACAGCACCCAAGCACTTCTTCCTCCACGGCCGGGACCTCGGTTCGCAGGTTGGTCTCCTCGCCCTGGGTCTCGCCCCTGTACCGCTTTCACTTTCGGTCAGCAGGGCTTTATCTAGTACGGTGTGCGTTTCCCGTGTGGCGCGGACGGATCCACCTCAACGCCTGAACCGTCTGCTAGCCCAGAGGAAATTAATTTGTTACTACCAGCCTGCGGTGGCAGACGCTGCGAGCACGGCAGAATAACGGTGGACATTTCCTACCAGTACGGAGGAGATCCAGATTTCTAGATCCCGCCACCAGCTGACGCGGAGAATTCCGTCCGGTTTCTGCTTCTGCTGCCGGCAATGTGGGTGCTGGCTTCCCGGTTTGACTCTTCAGCATGCTGGAGTCAGTTTTCGATGAGATTGGCTTCCTGAGCGAGTAAAGTTCCATGTCTGGCACACTAACGTCCTCCGTGTAGGCTATCTATCATACGTTCAAACATCTAAGTATGGATCTTTCTGCGGAACTCAACTGGGACAAGCTTGCGTGAGTGAATCACTCCGATAATCTCATCTAGCATACCAATGTTCTCTACATGTCTGCTTCTGTTCAAAGATCTCGCAAACATCTAGAGGATCTGCGAAGATTCGCGGCGTCGGAAATTAACTCGGAGAAGTTTCAAGTTCCGTGAATCTCAAATCTCGGGGGAACATATTGTTATCACTCCAGCGAGTCCAATTCGAGAATTGCGTACCTGTCCATGGTCGCGGAAAGCCAAGTACGAATGACACGATCTCCATCGTTATGGCATGGCTGAATTCAAAGTCGCAGGTGCGGGATTAGGTCGTGCAGCAGTCGGAAGCTGATAACACTAGAATAACCCCAGAATCTAATTGAACGTATACCTGCGGCTCTCACAGAATGCCTTACGACCAACAAAATGGCGCCGCCGCATATGGGCGTTGCATTGTTTTCAACATCCCGATCTGTGGGTGCTTTCGAACGTGCAAGGCAAGCACAGAGAAGAATAGTTCGATCAAAACGATGTGGCGAACGACGACTCTGCTACTTGCTGACCTTGGTTATGTGCACCATGAGCGATAGGACGCGTCGTATAGTCTAAACGCTCGCACGCGACGCGACGCGTCGTGCTGAAACCCGGGGACCAGTGATCAAACTTCTTCAAGGGACCCAAGTTACGTCCACCGGCGACCCGCCCGGATCATTTGAAAATAAGATACCCCGGTCTTCTAAAGAAATTGCTCCCTCACCTCAGCTCACCTCCCATAGTTCCATCCGAGAGCAGTGCAGCATCCTGCGGCGATAAATGGTCAGAGGACCAGCGGAGGACCAGCGGGAATCACTGGCAGGACCAGGGCGAATTCACGTCAAAGTACTGCGGTTTGAAACCACCGTGAATTATCTAGACTTTTCAAATGAGTTACTGCCCGCAGACCCGCCGGCAGACGAATGAAGTTGAAATATTCGAGAGAAGCGTCGCGTTCCTACGAGCTTATCACCGCGACGCGTCGCGCTGGATCAGATGCCAATGATTGACACCGGCGAAGTTTGCGTATCGGTTCAAAGCTTCTTTATAAGTAACTCCCTCCCTCGATGAGATCGGCGCAACGGTCAGATGAGCACAGCGTGCCAGGGCATCCAGGGCACAAACCAGAAGCGCAAATAGCCTCGCATTTATTAACGGCATCACATATCTCAGGCAGAAGAGATTCAGACTGATTCGAATTCAAGATTCAAGTTCAAACTTACTTCGTCGGGTCACCCTCCACCGGTATAAGCTCGCCGCATTGTTCGCTGAGTTGAGACGTCTCAAGAGCTGCCACTTTAAAGATGGAACACAAAGAAATCGGCGGAACGGGATATTTTGGGATTAAGTGAGCCCTGTCAAACACAATGCAAGCTGCGAGCGCTCGTGCTTTGTCCACTGACCCGTTTACAACAAAGCACTGGTGAAATGCAAAATTCATCACATCCCTAGACAGATTGTACTCCCACCGACGAGATCCACATCTCCTACGCGTCGGAAGGCAGGCTGAGGAGGCATACTGACCACTCAAAGGAGGGACGCGTATTTTCGCACCCACATCCATCCATGCACCCACACGGGCTCACTCCGTGCGTCCACTTACTTGATTAATGCACCCGATATCGGGTGGGGTGACACTGAGGTGTACTTACTCAGAGTATTCTGAGCCACAGCTCCAATTTGCCCACGGCTTGATTGACTGCCAGTGGCGCACTGGCGCCCACACATCCGGCCATGCCCGGCCTGTCAGCTGGTCGTCGATAGATAGGATCCACTCCGTCTCCGCAAGCAGGCAAACAGGCAGATTATCTTGGTATCGAGGCCACGCGATGGCATTCGAAGATGATAGAGTCTAGACAGACAGAATCGGGGTGCTTTCCCAGGATCACTTGCTCGACGGTAACGTCCTGGTGCCAAAAAGTAATCAGAACGTTAACACTAGTTTTACGATACATTCGTGTAGACGAGGCCTAGGCGACGCCGTGATGTTGGAGTTAATGTGGTCACTCGCCAACTGCACTCGAGGCGTGCATATGGCAGGCGAGAGAGAAGACTCGGGGATGGGTGGCAAACGCACACGCAAAATTGGAAACGATTCCAAGATAAGACGGCAGGATTCTGAATGAGTAAGAAAAGGTATATGGATCTGTGCAAGTTGACACTATGAAGACGTTGTAAGCAAGTAGGCATTCGACCAGAACGAGCCAGAACGTGTCGCCATGGGAGATTTAGGGATGTGCTGCAGATAACAAGCTATAAGAAGGTTGCAATACGTCTGTGGCATTCGTAGAATCGTACATCGCAGCCACGGTGCGTCATCGGGCCTAGATACGACTATCAGCTCAGGCAGCGCAACATACGCCATTCGCTGTGGCGGCCGCGCCCCATGGATATACGCTGAATGCGTGAGACAACGCCTTCGGGCCGTTTATGCGCGTTGACGCGTCGTTGATTGATGCCGTATGCACGCGTCGCGTTGTGCTTCTCGCTTCGTCGTGATGGTTCGATGATCGGGACCACTGGCGGCCTGCGTCGAATAGGAGGGAAGGTCAGACGACTTTCTTGTGCGGAATTATTCAGGAAACGCCAGCCTCGAGCGTCGACAAAGGGAGCATAGGCAGAAAATAACAAGATGGACGGAAGCGCCAAGGGAAACGAACGTGCCACTCGCGCGAATCCGGTGTGCCTGTATAGACGCAAGGGGACGAAGACGCAGCCTTGCAGGTCGGAGAGAAGTTCGGGGCTAGACACAGCCCGAGCCTAAGCTTGGCTGTGTGTACGTTGTTCGATATGAGCACCGGTAGTAGGATAGGACAGGTTACAGGCAGCATGCCGCATGCGACGACGGCGGGATGGATGGATGCGGATCGGACGGAATCATTACTGAAAGCCACTTTAGTACATGCGGGATTTACGCCGCATACCTTTTTGTTGTGCGTTTTTTGCATGCCAGATAATAGCCCGGGGATGGGGGGCTAAACCTACCGTTGGGTAAGGTTGGGTAAAGACAAACGGAACGGGGGGCTATGGTTTGGTTGACCGAACATGCGGCCATTCAACGGGAGTCGGAGATGAATCTGGTTCCCATAATTGGTTGCTCGGACAATGTGACACATTTGATCCTGTTCTGTTATGACTATAAACAAACGACTCTTTTCACCTACCACCATGCCCCTCCTCATATCAAAATCCCAGTAACCATACACCGTTGGTGCTCATGCCCAACCCAAAGCAATCCATTCTCAAGCGGGCTGCTTCTGACAACCACCACGGCAGCCCGAGGGAGGTCCACTTTCCCCCTTCCCCCGGCTTACACGAACTTTCTCTGCACATTCACCGACAAGCTACGATCGTACGCCCATCGAAGTATCCGTGAACGCCTGTGCGCTTCCGGCACGCGGCTGCCCCGGTAGGACCTACTACGACTGCGATCCCAATCGCCGGGTCAACGGCGGGACCCACAGCCTCGCCCCCAGCGTTCCCCTGCGTGGCCACCTCCACCCGCGCGCCATCGCCCGCGCCCAGGAGCAGCTTTACGAGTATGCAGAAGACGAGGATGCGAAGATGGAACAGGAGCGCACCCCCACCCGCACCAGTCCCTACATTCCCCTCCCCGTCCCCCGCCAATACCGCAGCCCCCGTATTCCCAGCCGTTCCAGTCTTATACCCCATTCTACCCTACGTATCCCACCAATATCAGCTGCCACCCACCGCCCCGCCGCCCCTGGTCCCCGACCTCAGCTCCGAGAGCGACGAGTCGGACGGCTTCACTAGTCCCCCGCCGAGGCTCCGTATGTTCCTTCCTTCACCACCGGTGAGTCTGGTAACAGCACAGCTTCGAGTCTTTCGTGTCTCATTCTGTGTCAGGCGGCAAGTACGCTGCTACCTACGACAACCACAAAGCCTATTCGTATCCTCGACACACTACGGGTACCCTGCCCCCCCTTCCTACGTGCCCGCATACATGAGCGCACCTTCGTCGCCACCCGATCGCGAGAGGCGCAGACGCACTCGCCGCGCCTCTCGCAGCCCGCGTCGTGACGGCCCACCGACGGCTACGAGGAGGAGGACCTCCCCGTCACCGCGCGCCACTCCCCTCGGCCTCTGCATCTCCCCCTCATACGCTCTGGACATGGGCGTCAAGGATAAGGAGCCGCGGAAGGAGAAGCGTGACAAGGACAAGGGCAAGCGGGAACGCAAGGAGCGGTGCCACGTCGAAGCGCTATGTCGGACGTTCAAGGGCATTGGCTTCCAGGACGGCGGCGGAGACGGATGTCTCGGTGGTTTTGAGAAGAGAAGAGGAAGTCAACATTGTAATCTTTATGATCGAGAGACGCTGCCCAGATACGCTCTAGGTAGAGTACCTTACCGAGCTTCGATTAATTCGTTTCGTGCACATCGGTGGGAATGAGCGTACCCTCGGGCGGCACTTATCGTCTCAGCTTTGTGTTTCGGGACAGTCTGAGTAAGTTTGTCCGGGGCGGGTAGCGATAAGAGTCGATGGGGATTCATTAGCTCAATTGGTGTTACTTGCAACGTCTCTGCCTGTGCTGCGGAATCATCCATACCCGCAGATCCCGACAGCTATCTAGCGTCAACGGCGCCCGTAGCGCGCTAACGCGGATCATCAAAGAAGGCCGGGACGGTCACGGTGGGCCCTCGGGGCGGATCCTCGTCAAGTCGGATCGAGATGTGGAGGATAACTTAAATTCTGGCTTAGAAGCTCTTCGCTCTGCGAATAACTTCGGAAGGAAGAAAAGAAGAAGGGATGGTACATACTGCAACACATTTTATCTACAGCCTATGGCAGCGCTGAGAGGTCCGCACCCGGGAATCTAATCGCCGCGCTGTGCATCTAATAAAAAATGATTTAAAGGTCACCCGACTCGCCGTAAAATCCGTTCAATCGGGCGTAAGAACATGCGCACGCCCACTCGTCTCGGCGTCCGACTCACCGATATCCGTCCGGGGCGGGCCCGCCTGCTTCTCGCGGCGCGTCATCGACTGATCGTCCGCATCATAGCGGACGCCCGATGCGGACTGGACTCCACCTCACAGCCTATTGTCCGACACTGATGCGGAAGAACTCTGTGAAAGGAAAGATAGATAGAGTGCGGAACCTGGTCAAACCCTCCCGAATTTAGGCACAGATGAGAACAGAGCTTAATGCTGTGGTGTGCTGCTAATGGGAATCACTGACCGGTTTGAGAGGCCAGTGCCTGGCAAGGTGAAATTCGAATATTAGGGAAGGAGCATCCCAACTGCGGTACTACTCAGTACCAAGACACACTTATGGCAGAGTGCGGGCAGTCAGTCGCCCGCTAGCAGTAAAGAGTGCCTAGAAGAAACCGTCCGGCAGATGTGGATCTCCGGGATAGCCAGCTCAAGAGACCGGCGACTTGTAGTGAGTCTTCACGTTATACGGCCAAGGCCGCTCGGGGACTTAGACTTGACACTGAGACATGCGCAACTGTTTCAATTGCTGCATTATCCTCCGTGCTGGCAGGAAGCCGATGATAGAACAGCCCGCAAATCAGAGTATATTGATAGGTGCCGGGCTGGGGAATTGAGAAATGGCTTGGGGCGGCATGGGGGGCGGAATCTCTTGGAACCCGAGTAGACCATCTGGTTGAGTGGTCTGCTGGGGTTCCAACGGAAACAGAGGGACAGCGCGATTTACGCCCGCTAATCCCGGGCAAGGTGTGAGATTTGTCGGACATACTACCTATACAGTTCCATGACGGTCGTGGAATGCAGTTGAATGCTCGTCATACGTACTGAAGCCCTTTGAGACAAGTCTTTCTGATCCAGAGTTGCAGGAAGAAACTCGGTTCGCAGAAGTGTAATGTATTGCCAGATATGCAGCGCAGGTTCGGGTGTGTGTGTGGATGGTGGAAGGGCATACGCAACCGAAGCGCGGAGATTAGTGCAATATGAGTAACAGACAAGTACCCTCAACCAACGTGCGAGCAACGTTCGGCCTTATTCTATGTGTTGCAGTGGAGTTACGTGGGTAGAAGTCCCACATATGACTACAGAATAGTTCAGTTCTCAGATCGGGTTGGCAAGTTGGTGCAAAAGATGTTGAGACTTGAAGCAAAGAGTACGCTCATGTCGATTTGAGACGGTTGGGCCGGGTTGGCGCAGCGGGAGAGCAGCCGTGGCTTATGTCAGCAATCCAATAACACGTTCTAGGCTCTTCTAGCTTGGTCTTCCGGCGCGGGCTTGTTCCGAACCTGATACCAGTGATGCCAATGATGCTCCCGATGCGGGGTCGCGTTCTTGCTATATACTCTGCCTGAACAAGCACGAGCCGGTTAGACTCGGGAAATCCTATGGAATTTCGCCTCAAAAAGCACTTTTCGGAAAGGAAAACCGGAAATTTTCGGATTAGCCTTTAGGAGAGTTTCATGGGGCCGCGGGAGCAGGTCCGCCGCGGCAGTCTGGTTCAGAACTTGGCTCGGGAGTCGGGTCGGACCGGACGGAAGAAAAGGAGCAACACCCAGATGAATTCGAGGCTTTGCCAAGGGCGCCGGGTTAGGAGGAAGCAAGGAAACAAGCACAGGAAGTCACGGACGCGAAGGGACGCAAGGCTAGTGGTTGACTAGTGTTGAAGGGCCGCACCGCACATTGCCGAATGGCTCTACTGGCAGGGTCTGAGTTACACTGCAATAGGCAATAACCGACTACCGACCACGTCCTTACGTGCACAATCCTTCCTCGGGAAGACGCCAAGCCAAGGACTAGATCGGAGCAAAATGCCGTTCTCGAAGAGGAAAACGAACAAAAACGGAGCGAAGGACCTGCCGTATGAGCGCGGGAAGGGAAGAGAAGGAGGACTGCCAAGACGGAAGCCTTCGCGCAAGAAGCGAGCCGCAGTTCAGGTTTTCATAAGTATATCCCCTGCATGAAAGCTGGCAGGTGTCTGACGGAGGCAACCTGCTGTGGTGCTGAACAGCTTCCGCAGGTAGCAAGCACTTATCGAATGACATTCCTAGGACGTTGCGCAGATTTATCTCCAGTTCCAGAGTCTTCCGGCGTGTGTTGCTCGACCACAAGCACCCATCCTCTCTCTGGTGTTCTTGCAGTCTGAGAACACCGTCGTTGGCCTTATAGAGAGTGTGTGTTTCCGTATTGATGGAACGCCATTTCTTCTTGCAGCGGAATACGCTCAGGCTCTGGTCAGACTCGTGAAGACAAGCTCTGCGGCCTCTGCCTGCGTGCGGTGTCTGACTGGTATGATTCGCGCGAGGCCAGCTTTGGAATGTGCCGTCTCGGTCTTGCACTTCGACTCCGAGGGTTGTCGGTGGCGGTGGATCAAATCCTACAGGATTCCATGCGCAACATGGTTCGAGATCCAGTTCACAATGGAAAGACACAAGCAAGGACAAGCAATGCTCGTCCATCGACCGGATTTGGACGCGACCAAATACGTGACGCACTGATCAAACTGAACTAACAACTTGTCCTTCGTCCCAACATGTGCCGAGGCCAAACACGGAATTTAACTGCTGCACAAGAGAGAGACTCGTTAATTGGCTAGACGAGAAACTCCTGGATCTGACTCGCGGTTACAAGAAGCGGTCGGAGGAAGTGCACATCTCCCACATTGACTCTCTATCTCGATGCGGCCACCATAATAATGGCGATGATCTTGCAAATTCCTCCAGTTGACCCTTCGACATCGCTCCGCTTGCCTTTCTTCTGCGTCTCACCAATGATGTGCTGCCTCCATACCGGGATATCGGCGGATCCAGTCACCATCCCCTACCTACAAGACTGGTTGGACGACCTCGATCAAGCCTGGCTGTCAGTACCTCCGGTACAGATCTGGCATCCCGCAGACGGTGTTTCGGACCTAGTTATTAGCGCAGAAGAAGTTGCTGCTGGAAAAGAATCCGCCAATGACGCAGACGGAATCCACTCGACTTCGGAGTCTGCTCATTGGTGGTTCAGCTACAATAGAGGAGTGGCTAGTGGCGAAATTCCTCGTCCGAAGACTATCTATGAGCAAGACGAGGAAGACTCGGATGAAGACATGGAGCGTTTGCAGACGTGGAGGGCATGTTGGAGCGATTGGGGGTCCAAGATGGCTACGAGCAGCTGTTCTGGAGAACTTTGCAGCAGCTGGGTGCACTGAGTGGATCTATGCCTCCCACGTAGGATGGTAGAACCTTGCTCTGCCGCATTGGGAGCTCTCGAACAAACTT
>QVIE01000059.1:0-15322 GCA_013387415.1 Panellus pusillus | reverse complement strand
CTCGTCGAGAGTCCGCTGATGGAGTGCTTGCAGTTTCACGGGCTGTTTGCATCTTTTCGGCGTCGGAAACCGCAGACGCAATTTGTGCTTGTAGTTGCTCGACCGGAGCGGCCGCGTGCTCTTCTCTGCGAACGCGCATAAGATCAGCCCTCAGACCTTCAGCCTGCGTCGCAGCGTCGCCAGCGGCAGCTTCCAGCTCCTCCTTGGTCCGCGTCGACTCTGATAGAGCTTGTCGATGTTCTTCCTGAGCGACCTCGAACCGTGCCTGAGCTTCCTCTAACGCGCTGGTCGTCTCCACCAAACGCCGCTGCAACAAACCCATCCCTCCACGTGCTTGATCTTCAACGTCGTTAACTCGCCCTCGAGATCGCTGTTGCTCAACAAGCGGTCCCTCTCCGCCAACTGACCGGTGAGGCGCTCGATCTCGGCTTGGTGGTCCGCCTTCAAGCTGTCTACGAGCGACTGAAGATCCTGCTGCTTCCTGTCGAGCTCCGAGACTTGCGCTTCCCAGTCCATGGACTCGGCGGCGGGTTCGGGCACGGCGCCGTCCGTTGAACGTCGCAGGCAGCATCCCGCGACTGCCTAGCCGTTTCCGCAAGCACAAGCACTAGCGCTTGCAGCGCCTTGTCTGCTTCCTCTAGCCTCCCTCCACCTCCTCCATCTCCGCTTCCACCTCCTCTACGCGTGCAACCGCCGCGTCCCGCGTCTGCCTTGCTTCCGCGCAATCCTCCCACCATCGCTTGATGCTCGGTCATCAACTCCACAATCCTCTCCTCCTGCAACATCAAGTTCATCCCCTGCTTCTTCGTATCATGCTGCAGGATCCCGACAAGCTCCGTCCGCCTCAAGACACGCTCCTTCTGATCCTCCAACTGCACGCGCAGTGTCGCGCTCGCCTGCTCACTGCTCATCGCAGACAGCTGGTGGAACTGCAGTTCGCTATAACGCGTCTCGCCTCCGCAATCTCGCGCTTCGCATCCTCGAGATCCTTGTTGAGATTTGTGACCTGCAAATTCAGGGCATTCCGCTCCGTCTCCGCGTCGTCGAGCACCCGAGTCAACTCGCCCAACCGCGCGTCGAGCCGCGCGAGGTCGTCTTGCGTAACCTGGTGCGCAGCCCGGACCCTGTCGAACTCCTCGACCCAGCTCGACTCCTTGAGCGCAAGTTGCGAGAGCAGCTCGTCGCGCTGTTGCGTTATCGCGTCGAGAGTCTCGCCGGCGGTGTCGACCTGCAGCTCCATCTCTCCAGTCTTCGGACAAGGTCCTCCGAGCTGGTGGAAGCCCTCAGCGCCTCTTCCTCCGTGTAGCTCGCCTGGGATTGCAGGCGGTCGATAACAACGGCCGACGCCATAGCTGCGAGACCCAGTCGTCGAACCTCCTCGTTCTTCTGCTGCAGCGCGTCTGAGGCGCCCGAAAGTTCCTGCTGCAGGAGCTGCAATTGGGATCGAAGCTGGGTGTCAGCCGCTGCGAGGCCGGAGTTTGCCGCGGCGAGGGACGCAATTCGGGCTTCCAAGCCCTCTTCGGTGAATTTAGCCTCAGATTGCAGGAACTCGACATCGCGCCGGAGGTTGTCGCGTTCTCCTCTAACGCGCTCGATGGCATTGAGTAAGCGTGCAATGTCTCTTCTGAGGGCCCGGCGTTTCTGTTGATTATTCAGAAACCAGTCAGATTACAAGGAAAATCGACGCACAATTGTTTCGCCTCGAGGGCGACCTCCTTCTGACGCAGCGCGACTGAAAGCTGGGAAACCTGCACCTTGGCTTCCTCCAGTTCGTCTAATGCCTCTTCCTTCTCGCGAACGAGTTCAATATGCCGCCCCTCCATGTCGGATGTGCGTTCAGACAGCTCCTTCTCCGCGCGACGCAGCTGATCCTCCAGCGTCTTCGCCTCGGACTTGTGGAGGGCTTTCAACGCGGCAATGGCAGCCTCGTCCTCGTCGATTCTCTTCAACAATTCTTCTTCCCGCCGGCCGTCCCCTTGTTGCTCCTGTAGAAACGCGAGATCGTAGTTCTTCTCCTGGAGCTCCGCACGGAGTTCGCGTATCTCAGCCTGGAGTCGCTTCTCCAAGGCAGTCCTCTCATTCTCGACCCTGACGAGCTCATGCTGGACCTGGGCGACTTTTTCTGCGGTGGCGGACTCTTTCTGAGCGAATGCTGCACGGGCGTCCTTGAGCTCTTGCTCGAGAGTGACGACTCTGGTGTCAGACACCGATGACGAGCGTGCGCGGGTTGGACGCGAACGTGCGGGGTGGCTGCCGTGGGTGTCGGAGAGCTCAGCTGGCGAAGATTAACTTCCAATTCCCGCACGCGCGCTTCGAGGATACTCTTCTCCTTCTCTAATTTAGTTCCCCGGGCATTCAAAGTCTCCGAGTTATGTGATATGGATACGAGGGTGGCCTCGAGTTCGCGGGCTTCGAGATCCTTAGCCTTGACTTTCTCGTGAGCGGCAACCAATGCTGCTGTGGCGTTTTGAGCGTTGAGAGATTCGGTCCGTAAATCTTCTGTGCATTTGGCGAGAGTAGATTCAAGAGTGACTGCGCGCGTTGTTTCGTGGTTTAGCTGAACAAGGGCAGTTGAGTACAAATAAGCTCGGTGGCACGAGAGAACGGACTTTGTGAAGGGTTTCGTTGAGGGTAGATTTGAGATCTGCTATTTCTGCGGCCTGCTTGAGGATTTCGGTCTGTTGTGCGGCGATTTGCGATTCTAAAAGGGAAAGTCAGCGGATGCCACGAATGGGCAGTGGCGACGACCTTTGCTGGATAGCTTGTTCTTGAATGCCTGTGTGTCGTCGATGCCCTCCGCGGGGGCGAGTTGCCAAAGGGACATCAGGGCGGACGTGAAGGGACAACGTGATCGTGTTGAATATATGTTACATTCCCACGCTGCGTCCCGTCCATTGTGCTGCATCCGCGCTGCTTCAACAAATCCCAAGCCGTCTTCCAAGCTCTCATGACGCGTCCCCGCCGATTTGCTAGCTTTCGCTAGGCGAGGAAGTCGAGCCAACGGAAATATGTGGAGCATCGGTTAATAATCGATAATGACGTCGGTGCGCGTTCGTCGCGTCGGGATGGCTGCGACGCGGGCGAGGACGGCTGCGGCGTCGGCCGGGATTGCCCGCTCGCCGCCCCAAAAAGGAGATGCTCGCCGCCGTCGACGCCGAGGGCGCTTGCCAAAAAAGGGAACGCGCAGAGCCCGTACCCGGCGTCGGTGACATCATATGCCTTATCAGTAGAATCCATTTTCTCTCAATCGCCTCGATTCTTTGAGAAGTGTGCAGATTATAAAAGGCCGCAAATCAAGAGTCCACAACAAATATCTCTCTCTTCCGCTACCATGTCCGCAAACGGCGTTGCCCCTTCCACCGCTGGTGCTCCCTCTCGCGTCACCCTCTCTCTGGGCCATCTCCCCAGCAAGAAGGACATCAAGGCGCCCTGGCCCGCACCCCGACGCGTGTATGTTTCTTCTTTGCAACACCCCTTGTCCCATTCCAAATCGCTTCAGGTGGACCCCAACAACCCTCCCTGGCCCGCGTACCGAGGCTACCATGAGTACTCGTTCGCCCATGCCACCATGCAGTCCCGCCTCCCCACAATTCTCGGCAAGGCCGTCGAAGACGCCACCCGCACCCTCAACGAGCAATCGTCCGAGGAAAAAGTAGTCGACCTTGTCGCTTGCATCGAGCGCATGGCAGACCTCATGGTCGACCTCAGCGAAAACCACAAACTGCGGCCTATCATCGACGACGATGAGGCCGATGTCGCCCTGTGGAACAAAGAAATTGCAAAATACTTCCAGGGCAAAGATTTCATGAACGCACCTTGGTTGTTCGCCGAGGCCTACAAATACCGCCGTCTCCACGAATGCTTCAGTGTCAGCAAATTCTGGAAAGATTACGACGTCTTTTTACAGGCAGAAGGTGACCCCTGTCAATTTATCTTTCCTTCTCGCGTCCTTCTGACGCGTTTCCTGTCAATCAGTGCGATACCTTCTCGCGTTCGGCCGACGCGGTCTTTGAACTTTCCATGCGCTTCGCCGAGCCGTTCAAAATTTCCGACAACCTCTCTGCCGACGAGAAACTCGAAGCGGAACGCCTGATGTTCCTCGAACTTACCCAGGTTTGCCTCTGGGCAACTCGACCGACTTGTCCCTCCTCATCAACATGACGGAAGAGCAAATTAAATCGTTGCAGTCGACCGGCGGCGACCACCTTGCAGCCACGGAAAAGAACATCCTCGGGAACCATCTCAACGACCTGTGGGAGGCTGTCAAGGGCGTCCGCTCCAAGACTGTGGCCGTGTAGACTTTGTGCTCGACAACGCTGGATTTGAGCTGTACTGCGACTGCGTCTATGGTAAGTTGTATTCCAGAAGAATTGGTCATCAAAGGTTTATCCATTCTTCGCAGCCGACTTCCTTCTCCAGAGCGGACTTGCGACGCAAATCCGGTTCCACGGGAAACGGTTCGCGTGGTTCGTGTCTGACGTGACGAAGAAGGATTGGGAATGGCTCCTCAATACCATGTGCTACGGTCAGCTGTTCCCAACGCGTCGGATGTCGAGTTGGAGTCTCTGCGCCGCCTCGGGCAGCGGTGGAAGGTTGTTCCTTCTCCCCGTTTCCCACGTTGGACTTGTTCTGACGTGACGTCATAGCAATACGAGAAGGAGGGCAAATGGGTCTACGAGCAACACCCCTTCTGGTGCACGGGCTACACCTTCTGGGACCTGCATTCCGAAGCGCCTGATCTGTTTCTGCACCTCTCGCGCTCGGACCTCGTGTACTTCAAGGCGACTTGAACCACCGCAAGCTGACGTACGACTGCGCCGCGCGGCAAGCACACCGTTTGACATTGCCATCGGGCCCATGGCGAGCTCGGCGGCGCACCCAAGGTGGTCAGTTTGCGCACCATCAAGAGTGACGTGGTTGTTGGGCTGGGTTCCGAGGGCGATGAAATTGCAGAGAAGTTGGACAACGCGGAACCGGGGTGGAAGATTAGCGGAAAATATGTGAGTTTTTTGCTTCCTCAACCCGTCGGAAGTGAGGTCGCTGACGAGCAATTCAACTAGGCTGTGGTGCTTCTGTCGGAGGGTCGTCCGGGAGAGAAAGTCCGGTTTGCATAGATGGCGTGGGATGATCGCCATGATGTGTCCCCACGGATGTTTACCTCGAGCGGATGTTTTTTTCTGAGACTTGTTTCTCCTAACTTTATGAGACTGTATGTGTAAGAACATAGTAATTAGACACGCATGTACAATGAGACCATCCGAATTGCAAAGCATTATGTCTCTTCGAGTGCGGGCGAACACAAATCGAGGACGCAATCGCTTGGAAAAGTTCGTACATGCGGCAAGTCTATCATCGTTCACAACTAGTACATGCAAGGAAAGAAATTACAAAACAGCTGTATAATGGGGTAGCATCAGATAACGTGTTCACTCTGCTCTGCTTGACTTCAATCCAACTCTTCTTCCCAGCCTCCTGGTATGTGATTCGAAGGCCCAGTGTCCGATTGCGATCGAGGGCGGAAGCTGACCCGCTCTGCCCGCTACCACCACCACCGTCACCGAAATGGTTTCCCGTGAGGCCAAGTAGGGACTGCAGCAGAGCGTTCCCAGCGCCTGTGTCCCCAGCTCTCGGAGACGGCGGGCCACGTCGAGAGCCTTGTCCGCCGCCACTACCTCTCGGCGGAGGGTCATGATGCTCCGGTTGAGGAACCAGAGCATGGCTGCAAAAACAATTCAGTCTTCACTTTGAGAGAAGGATATAAAATGTGCGCACCGGCAGACAGGACACGTCCCACTCGATTTCAGCCATGGAAGGATACAGGGCTCATGGAAAGGATGTTTGCACGGCAGAGTGACGACAATTTGTTCGTCGGGATCGTCGGTTTCGAGATTGAATTGCTCTTTGCAAACCGCACAATCCTTCTCTAAAGTGGCAGCTGTGATAGCATTTAAGTGCGTGGATGTATATTGGAAGAAGAGGACGCACAGCCAACTTCCAACACCTCGCGCGGCAGATTTCAATTATCTCCTCGGTAGCGGGTACAGGACGGTGTGAGTTGGAAGTTTCCATCAGTTGTGTGATAATCTCGTCCAGTGCTTTCAGGAATGGTCTCAATATTCGGCTGCAAATATCACGTCTGAAAGATTTACCTTCTTGGTTGAACACATAGTCTCCCATTCTACCGGGTTCGGGACCATCGCCCATTCCACGCGCAAACATGTCAACCAAGTGCTCCGCCCCAGAAGGGCCATGAGATATCGAGCCATATTATCGCCAGTTATCCCCCGCGACCGTCTCGTGGTTGCAAGAAACTGGATGGTCAGGTCAATAGACCGGCAAGAAAACTTGCGATATCTCCTACTCTGCCATCGTTGGCTGATCGGGATCTTCACTTTCAGACGTATTGGGGCCGAAAGGGCTGCCGCTGCCGATCCGAATTGTTCTAGGCGGACCACTGCCGCCACTTGTACGAAGCTCAAATGTCCGAGTGACCCTGGGACCCTAGAGAACGAATTAGGATAGGAAAGATATCCATAGCTTTGGATTACTCACGCCATTTCCACTTCGCGTTTCGCCCGTCCGCGGTCTAGGCGTCGTGGCAGCTTGATTGGCCATGCCTTGCAGAGCCACTAGTATATTCGGTCAGACGAGTAGTCAGGACACCACTGCGGACGAACACAAGAACGTTTCTAGTCCAAGCGGCATCTCTCCGTCCTCTGCACCATGCCGGTGGAATTCGCGTGGATCGTCTGTCGGATTCTCCATCTAAACAGTTGATCATGAAATTTCCATGCAATTATAATCGACCGACTTTCTCGACGAACGAGCCATGGCAAGAGGCACAGACAGGATCTGGGACCTGTTGAGCCAGATCAGGGCTGAATATTCTTGTTAAGCACGTCGGCACGGACCATTAACGGTCTCATCTCTGCGTTGCACTAAATTGCAGAATGAGCATGGAGAAAGAGGAATAGAGAGCAAGGTACTTCGTGGCAGGAACCACATTGGCTCGCGCGACCTTGGCCGGGTGGACATGAGTAATGTTGGTGGGTGTAGAGACAGAGGCGTATTACAGTGACGTTCATCCGAAAGTGGATGGGTGGCGTGCCGCGATCAATCATGATTTCATGATTTCTCTCAGCTTCGACCACATTCCAACAACTTTCCAATGTTCCAGATGTGAGTGTGGTTTTGCCATTTGCTTGCGGGATGATCGTGGTTCCCTATTATACGATTCTGCTCATGAGATAATTGCCGGGTTATACTGACTTTTTTTGCCTCAAATTTCCCCTGGTATCTTTGCTGACTGCGTTTATGATGTAGACCTCAAGCAATGTAAGAGACGAGAGGTGTATTTATTCGCTGTGTACATAGTAAACCGTGCTGTAATACACTAGGTTCCTTCTCTCATTACTCCATGGTGCCACCAGCCGATGTTGTGTCGTGGGTGCTGGTACTTGTGACCTTCCTCCACGACTTGGCCTCGAGAATCCCATCGCCCACAAAATCAACATGGAGTCCCTTGGGGAACTTTTTGACTTTAGAAGACCTTGAGGAATTGCCAGGTCCTTGGCTCTGCGGTCACGACTCAAAGTTGCTTCCCTCGTTGGTTTGGGGCTAATTCAGTGCGCTGGCTGGTTGGCTTATTTCGTGTATACCTTGATATTGGGAGAGTCGCCGACTTTGGTCTCCCTGTTCAACTCTCTCGCATGGGTGCGTCGTATAACGCTCCACGCGCTGCTCCCAGCTTACTGGCTCTCATCAGGCATACACCTCTCTTAGAATCGTATTGAACCCGCCCATAACTCCTCCGTTCTTCTCCGTTGCGTTCGGGTTAATTCAAGCTCTTGCCCCTTTCACCCAGCTTACCCTTGATGCCGTACAAACGGGGAAATTTTGGACTCCTACGTTGCTCCTTTATGTTGTGCGCATTGCCATTCCAGCCATCTTCGTCTGGGTTGCAGGGACTCTACCCTTACAAGCGAGGGCAGCTTCTGAACACATTGCGGGATCAAAAGATGTTGGCTTTCCTTTCAAGCCGTTGCATCCTTGAGTAATTCCCTTTCAGGTTCCTACGGTCGCGCAGTCGTGCCCAGAGGATCAAGTGACTGTATGTTTCCCGCGATTCGTGGGGGATAGCTCTCATATGAAATCAAGATGTGGGAGTGGGCTACCTTTTCCTTTGTCGAACCGATATTCGGCTTGGCAAACAAGGGCACTCTCCAAGATGTCCACGTCTGGTCGCTTTCTCCTTATTTCAAGCACAAAAACTTGTTTAACAAGTTCTTGAAATATCGGGCAAGATATCCCACGCACAGCCTAATCAGATTTCTACTCGTTTCCAACTCTCTGGATCTGATTTTAGACCTCGTCCTGGAACTATGGGGTATTGTTGCGTTCACATACGTTGATCTTCTTGTGCTCACCGTATCCAAGGCTCTTTCGTCGGTAAAGTCGCCCTCGTTACGCGTGCTCCAATTACTCATGCGATCGAAAGGGTTTGTACCTCCCTACGCGCTCAAGGAAATCTTGGCCGCTCTGGCAGATCCGACGCCCGAAGCGCGCGGCACTGCTTACTTTGGACACTAATCACTTTTCTAGCGCATCTATCCTTTGCTCAAAAGGATCTTATACAAGGTATGGTCAAAATGACCCCACCCACCCAGTCGCTTACTTGATTAAAGGCTGGCATGAACGAAGATGCTATGAAAGGTGATTTCACTTCTCGGTATCCACTCCGAATTCTCAGCGCGACAGAACGCGCGGCCAACTCTTCTGCGCTCTTCACTACAAGTCATTAGTGCGTCAAGAGATGAGCGGGAGGGTGAACAAGCAAGACGGCGACGACCCAGAGGCTAACAACGCGAATTTAGGGAAGATCGTGAATTTGATGCAGTAGGCATACTACAGTCCTCCTGTTATATTTGTTTGATTTGCACGCAGAGGGGACTCGTATGCTGTCGCTCAGAGATTCTGGGAGTTTTCGGGCATCTTCACGTCGCCCATTCGACTCGTATTGCCTTGACATTCCTATACCAGTGAGATCCTCGTGACCGATGTATCTCGAAGCTTACCGCGTCCCTTAGGATCTTGGGATGGAGCGCTCTGTCTGGAGTCGTCGTCGTCCTTCTGGCATATGTCGTCAATTACCCTTTGGCAAAGTACAATGTCTACGTGACAAGACAGTCGTGGAAAGCCAAAGACTCTCGCATGGAGAAAGTGAACGAGCTGCTGCAAAATATCCGATTCCTGAAATTCTTTGGCTGGTGTGTACTTGTCTTTTCGTAGCCGGGGATTCCCATTGATCTTTTCGCCAGAATATCATTGGTCCGACAAGGCAAACAGGGCTCGGGAGAGCGAGTTGAGTTGGCGAGTCAAGGAAAACGTGGTCGACACCATCATCAGTTTCATTTGGACTTGGATTCCCTCGGCGACCGCCCTGACCTCGTTCTTGTGCTATACGTTGATTGCAGGTCAACGCTTGACCGTCTCGAAGGCGTTCACCGCCCTTGCCCTCTTTTCCCAACTACAGGAACCGATGACCGCATTGCCGGGGCAATTCTTTGCCCTACTTCACGGTAAAGCTTCCCAAATCATATTGTTCGCTGCAACTCATTTCAGAAAGCTTACGTATCAATGCAACGTATTGAAGCGTTTCTAGCAGAGGATGAGGTTCCCAAGTGGGCCTCCTCTCTCACTAGCGTGGAGTCTGGACCTGCATCCCACGATATCGGGTTCTCTGCCGCCACATTTCAATGGCAGGTTCCTCTTCAGTCGCTCGCCGTGTCAGCTCGTTTCCAGCTCGGACCTCTGGATGTAGTCTTCCCAGAGGGCAAATTGACGCTCATCAGTGGAGCCACTGGTTCCGGGAAGACGGCTTTGTTATTAGCTTCACTTGGAGGTGAGTTGATGCAGTCCACGCTTACTGGCGTTCTTCTCACTCGTACGTAGAGCTTCACTGCATAGACGGTCAAGTGTTGTTTGACAAGTCGCGACACCAAGTTGCGTACTGCGCTCAAAATCCATGTGAGTGATGGTTTATCCTACCCAATTTTTTCACGGAGGTATTTAGGGTTGGAGCATGCCACCATTCGGGACAATATCATATTTGGCGCAGCTTATGGCTTTGACAAACACGCTATCAGTCTGTCATCGAGGCCTGTGCTCTCGTACGGGATCTGGAAGTCTTTGACGCTGGCGATATGACGGGTACGTGACTGTTCAAACGTTCATGCGTGTTTCATTTCATTATTGTTTCTCGCCAACTTCAGAAATCGGCGAACGCGGCGTCACCTTGTCCGGTGGGCAAAGAGCGCGAATTGCGTTGGCTCGTGCCCTCTATTCTCAGGCCAAGGTATGCCTGCCCCCTTTTTCGAAGAAACAACTGTGTGGTAATTTTTCGTCTGCAGTGCATCCTGCTGGACGACCCGTAAGCTCGCGTTACTATCCCTTCGGTCTTGTATAACGGTCGCCACCAGGCTTGCCGCAGTGGATATGCATACGGCTCAGCACATCGTGACGAATTGCTTGACCGGGCCTTTTGCGCGCGACCGCACGATCATTCTTGTTACCCATCACATCAGCCTGTGTCTGCCCTTCGCCCATTATCTCGTGGAGCTTGCCGAAGGCCGCGTCCTTCGGCAGGGCACGATCAAAAGCTTCGAAGGGAGCGGTATCTTGCAAAAGGTCGTCGAAACCGAAGACTTGGGTTACCATGACCAGCCGCCGCTCGATGACGACGCCATGCCCGCGGAGAATGAAGCAGACACGGAAAGCGAGCCTGTCAAACGAGCATCAACTGATGGAAAGCTCATTGAAGCCGAAACACGCGCAGAGGGGAGGGTTTCATTGCGAACATATCTGACATATATACGGGCGGCGGGCGTTTATTCGTGGATATTAACGTTTTCCCTCATGTTGCTTATACGGTTCATCAATATCGGAAACCAGGTATGTGCAGTTTACCTGGAGAAGTTCGTTGCTCAACACGACCAGGTATTCTTGGCGAGCTGGGGCGAAGCATATCAGAGGGATTATCCTAAGTCCCTCTTGACCGCGCTCCACACTCTATCTCTGAAGCTTCCCTGGGATGGTCTGCCTTCACCGAACGTGAACGTCAGGCCGTGGTTGATGATATATCTTGACATCTCTCTACTCGGGGCGTTTTCTGTTCTGTTTTATATAGCGCTGGGATATTACGCTAGCCTGCAGGCGTCCCGCTCCCTGTTCCTTTCTCTCCTTCGGAGATTGACCCGGGCGCCGAGTAGATTCTTCGACACCACCCCGATAGGAGGATTCTGAACCGCTTCACCACCGATATCAACACCATCGACGGAGCATTGCAGAACTCGGCCCGACAATGCCTGTCCGGAATCCTCAACTTTGTTGCGTCCTTCAGCGTCATCCTCGCGGTTGTCCCGACATTCGCACCATTTGCGTTGTTCATCGCCTGGTTGTATATACGCCTGGCGCCAAGCTTCGTCCGTGCGTCTCGGGACCTTCGCCGGCTCGAGTCGATATCTCTCAGCCCCGCTTTTGCGGGTTTCGACGAATTGCTCCGTGGGATTATCCATGTTCGGGCGTTCGGAATGGAGCAGCGTTACCAAGATGGGTTTTACAGAAAGGTGGACAAGTTCCAGTCGTTCGACCATGTCTATGTGAGGCCTTTACTGACAGACGGCGCAATCGCTGATCTGAACATAGTGGCTCGTCAGTGGATGGCTCAGATGGAGATATGATTGTGCGTGGACTCTCGGCAACCGGTAGTTTCGCTCAGAATAACCTGGCAGGCCTCGGATCGGTGGTCGTATTTGCGACTACGATTTTCGCGCTGTGGATGGGCGTCAGCAACGTGCCGCAGCCATAGTCATAGTCCAAGCAGGCATATTTGCAGATGCCAGCCGTCAGCTCGTCCGGTGCGCGGGTGCCTCCTACGAGTATCAGCCAGGCTCACACATCTCACCAGAGTTGCCGCTCAGCTCGAGCTCGATTTCAACAGCGTGGAACGTGTGATAGAGTACCTCGACGTCCCGCAAGAGGCTCCCGCCATCATCGAAAAAGTAGACCACCTGCATATTGGCCTTCCAGCTCGGGAGCCCTCGTTGTAGAGGACCTGGTCGTCCGATATGCGCCTGATCTGCCACCGGTTTTGCGCAACTTGTCTTTCACAATCAATCCATCTGAGAAGATTGGTGTGGTATGTGTTGTTTTTTTCTTTAATCGCCGAAACAACTTACGTTCGTGAAGGTTGGAAGGACTGGGTCCGGTGCGTTTCCTGCTTGTATTTTCAGTCTGCTACTTGACTTTTTCGCAGGCAAGTCAACGCTGGCTTTATCGTTGCTAAGGATGGTGGAGTGCGTAGAAGGCAAAATCATGTGCGCAGCATCTGTTTATCTTGGCAAAACCTTCGCTCAACAAACTCGCCCAGTCTGGATGGTATTGACATATCTACGATCGGATTGGAGGACTTGCGAACACGTATAGTGAGGATGGTTCTCTGCCTGAGCTTCCTACCGCTGACGATTTGCCCAGACAATCGTCAGCCAGGACGTATCGCTATTCTCCGGGACCATCCGCAGCAATCTAGACCCCCTGGGGTTGAACACCGACCAGGAATGCCTGGACGTCGTGGACAGATGTCATCTCACCCCGCTCCTGAAACATCACGCCAGCCGGGACGAACCCAGTCTTCTCGACATGCCGTCAGCCAGGGGTCCCTCAGCGCCGGCGAGCGCCAGCTGTTGGCGTTGGCGCGGGCCATCCTGCGCCGGACCAACGTGATTATCATGGATGAGGCGACGTCTCAGATCGACACGCACCTCGATGAACAGGTAGGTTCCTTATTCGCTTCCGCGCGATTTCGACGCGCGCGCTGACGGGGCTGCGATGATAGATCCAGCATACCATGCGGAAGAGCTCGCAGGGGCGATCGTCATCACGATAGCGCACAGACTGCGGACGATTCTCGACTATGATCGGATTCTCGTGCTCGATGACGGGAGGTGATGGAGTTTGGGACGCCGAAGGCGCTGTTGCAGAAGACAGGTGGCGCGTTCAGAGAAATGTGTCGTAAAAGCCCTGATTGGCGCTTTTCGCGGCTGTTCTCGCGGCGTAGAATATTGGTAGTACGATCTCGTGACCGTACATACTTCGAATGCGAGACGCGTTCAAGTCGCGACTCCTAATCACAGACGAACTTGATCTTGTAATGCCCCCACAGCCGAAGATTCTGCTACTCCTCATCATACTGGTTCTACCTTGCCACGTTCTTTTGCATCCCCTGGATCAACGAGATGAATTTGGCCTCGGCGGTCTTCTAGGCAGCGACGGCGGCGACGAAGATAATCCAACCCCTCCAGACTCAAACCCGGAAAACCATACCAAGATCCCCAAACAGTCGCACTTGACCGCCCTGTCCAGCGAGGCTCTAGGCGGGCTGTCCGGTACCGCAGGACAACGCCGACGAAACATGAGATTACTAGCGCGCAAGCAACTACTACACCACCCCCAGCACAGCTGCAACTACTCTTGGCTCTGAGGAAGGCACTACCCCCGCCAGCGGAACGAGCACACCGACAGCGACGATAGGCGTGACGAAGCAGGCGCCGAGCACGCCTCCGGGCGAGGAGGCGGAGTGGAAGGTCATCGGGATGGTGACGCTCGGCATCGGATGCGTCGCGCCGTCATGCTCTGCATCGCGTTCTTCGACTCCTGGTGGGGATTCCTGCTGAGCGTGTTTGGGAAGCGGACGACGGGAGCGAGGACTTGGTGCCGGACTGGGTTGAGCGGGACTGGGAGTTCAAGATCGCGAGCGAGGACGGGCATCGGTATCCCGTTCTGGCGTCTCTCGAGTCCATGACTGGCAAGGTAAAACCGAATGCGGACGAGTCCAGCGCCGCCTACGTCCCCCGACCCGCGCCACTGCTTGGTTCCGACTTTGCCTCCCCGTCGTCGGTATTCTCGCCAAACCTAGACCCACATCCCCTAGACCCACTTTTTCGCCGGCCGAGCGCGTCGAAGCAGGCCGCACCGCGTTGAAAGGAAGACCACACATATTGCAGCCTATGTATACCACCTAATCTACCTGTATTATCATCACGGATGTATCGTATCGAGACACTATTTCGGAGAGCCGGGCGGTTGCTGTTGGCCTTCAGCAGGCATTTTCTTCTCTAGATAGTCGGAGATTGCGAGCCCACCCGCGGCGAAGACGGCCACGGCGATTGAGAGCTGCAGGCGTGTTTTCGAGGGTAGGGCTGTAAATCCATAGGTGACATGTTTTTTCAGAGAAAGTGCAGCACACCTAAGTAGGATTGCCAGAGAGAACGATCGGCCACGGATTCGGGCAGTTTCTTGTTGGCAGACATCACTGTGGGTTCCTTTCTGGGCGGGGAGTAATTTAGTAGTACGACATTTTCTCCTTGGTCCTCCTCCCTCATTGTTTCTCCATATATAAGCCTCGTGCCGGCCTAATTACTCTCTGAAACGACCGTCATGACGAAACATGGATCCACAACGAAACTGTCCACGAAATCTTCATGTCCTCTCTCCAGCGCACCCATCGTCCTTAACCTAGATGGACACGATATACGATCTCCCACTCATGATAGCCTCCAGAGCCTCTGCGCCGGAAACAGCATCTCTCCATCTACCGGCTCTCTGCTCCTGCGACGTCTCCATCGCAGAGGTCGTCATCGAAATACCCCTGCTGCTGCTGGCTCAGCGACCGCACTCTGTGATACCCCCCTCGTCAGAAACCCATCCCTCACTGTATCCATCTCCAGCCCAACAACCGCACACGCACAACCGCTCTCATTCGCAGCTAATATCCGCCTGGGGCACCCAGGCGGCCCGTTGTACTCCGCCATCCGCGACAACATGTCCCCGCCGAGCTCGCCCGCCCTGAACTTGAAGCCCTCCCGGCCGACCTCCATGCTTGCTTCATTTGGCTATCTGCCGGATGTGTTCGATGACATCGACGATGACGTGCTGCTCTCCGCCGCGGCCGTCGTCGGCCAGATTTTCATTGTGGCCTGACTCCGCTCGCTCGGGATCGTCCATGAGCGGCGAGAATGGAATTGCGCATGGCCCTTGCAGCGCTCGCGAGAGAGGCCCGTCAGGATCCCAGTTTTCAAATTCAGGTCACTGCTAATAAACGCGCCTCGCTCAGCTGGCGGGTCAGGAAATTGGGGCAGGGCTGAAAGACCTCGTCCGCGGCAATTAGCACGCTGCAATTGCTTCTTTTCCTTCATCAATGCTGTTTCCGTATTGCTATCGTACAATTGTGCTGTTAGAGTACTAATCTCCAATGTAACTATATGCT